>JBAPLJ010001351.1:0-15248 GCA_037832345.1 Rhizophora mangle
ATTAACTACTTGTAATTTACCTTTCACTATATAAAGCTTTAATCTATAAGACACTTTTACGTATATATTTAACTTTTAGAATTGTAGAGGATTTGTTATATTTCAAATATTTTGAAATAATAAGGAATTATTGAACTATCTCTAAAATAAAAATTAAATATATCTTTAAAATAAAAATTAGTTATATCTCTCAGTTTATTTGGTGGTTATAAAAAAATATCTATTTATGAAAAAAAAACTTGCTAAAAGACAATTTTTTTATCAAATAATTCTTGTATCATTATATATTTTATGATTATCTTTTGATCAAAAGGAGAGAATATATAGACATATTTTGTTTCATAATAAAATAATTACAAATAATACATAAATTTCTTAAGTACTTAATAACAATAGTATAAACTACAATTAAATGCATTTCATTTTATCATGTGAGAGAATTTGCTACAACTTAATTATATTGTTGTGAAGGCAAATTATATTTTTAAAGAGAGTGATAATGGATATACAACATAGGTTTTATTTTCACTATACCCTTATTTTTGGTCTAATGGGATAGTTGAATGAGAAGTCCAACATAGGTTTTGTATGCCTTGTTGGTCTAAAGTCCATGCTAGCATTTGGAAATAGTTAACATTAGTAGTTATTATGTTATTCAAATTTATGGTAATTAGGCAATTGAGTTTTTTTAACTTGTTGTCACTAATAATCCCTCTAGATTGATGTTGTGTTCAATTTTGAGTGAATGCATTTTAAAGAACTAGTACAACTTTACATGTAAATGAGTTTACTAGCTTAAAAATTTCTTTAAGCCATATTTTATATGCCAAGATAGCCTTCTCCAGGATATTAAACCTTGTCATGCAATTGTAAAGCAATTTATTGGTTTTAGAGTAACATTTTTTTGATAGATTCACCTACTGTTTATGCAGGTTTCCACAGAAGAACTAGAACATGTTTCTACTCTCTACGTAATAGGTATCGGAAGACATTGAGACTAGCACCAATAGATGCCTAGTTGGGATATACAAGCAACGGTTTGCACATGATTCATTGTAGGACTACAGCTGTAACTAGATGTCTTCGAGCAATCTTAATCTATCTTGGCATGCCAATTTGTTTGTTTGCTCAACTTTTTCACATTCCCACACATGATTTTAGTTTTGAGGTTCTAGATCTTAACTGTTAACTAATAAGTCTTTATGATCTTTCAGTTTTTTCAACTTTTCCACATTCCCACACACAATTTCAGTTTTGAGGTTCTATAACTCAACTGCCAACTAATAAGTCTATATGATCTTTCATTTTTTTGGCCCTCTTTTTCTAATGTGGATGTTTTTACTTGTTAAGACTTGCACTATTGGAGATTTTAGTAGGACTATTGTTTTATTAAAGTTCAACAATTAAGAGTACATAGGTACCTGCACCTCAAATTGTGAAATGTTATCTCGTAAGTTTCCAAATTAATGGGAAAGGACTCGTTGATTAGACCTTGGTAGTTAGAGTTGAAATCAAGCTTAAGTTAAGTTTTGACATATTCATATTATACTCGTTTAACTAATGAGAACGAGGCTCTATTATTTAAGCTAATGAGCTTAGCTTTGATCAATTAAAGTTTGTATAGTAAATCAATCAAGCATGTGAGCTCTTCATGAATAGTTCAATTTACTTTAAAATATTAACGTAAATAATTAAAATTATAAAAACCTATAGTTATAAATGGAATTAAAATGATAAGAAGATTTGTAGCTTAAGAAAAAAAAATCAATTAAAAGATAAAAATGTTTAATTCTTAGGGCATATTATAAGTATATATTATATAATTTGAAAATAAGTTTATTAGATATATTCTAATAACAAGTTAAACAAATCTTTTAATAATTTTATAGATGAGTTTTTATTAATTGATTATGAAATTAAATTAAATTGATTACATTTCTTTTTAAACTTATTACTTATTTACTTAACTTAATTGTTAAGTAATATTTAACAATGATTGAGTGAGAATGGATCAAGTTGAAATACTAAACTCTTAATAAACTTATTAATTATTTTGCAATCCTCCTTGAGATATTGCAAAGAAAGTCTTGTATCATCAAAGTATGAATTAATGAAAGGTTAAGTGGGTGGGAGAAATAGTATGTGGTCACTAGTACTCTATCCTTTTTTCTTTTAAAAAAATCCCAATATACTACATTAGGAACATAATGTATCACATTTTTCCAAAATTGCATTGCATTATGAAAAATGTAAATTTTGTTAAAAAATTTGCTACATTTTCCAATTATTCTTGATAGAAAATTATGGAATATTGTAATTTTATTAATTTGATAAAATGGTCACACATAATAATTGGGAAATACTTAAACAATATAGATGATGTATCTTTATATAGAGACATACCTAAATCAACTCAAACAGTCAAATTCAAATTGAATTCAACTAGAATTTTATTATAATAAACTTCTAATCTAAGTTAACTTCTAATCAGGATTAATATCAATATCCTCTCTTAATCCTAATTAACTAATGCTCTCAATCCCAACATTTACTTTAGCTCAAATTGATGTCATAAGGTTTGGAGTTTCTCCATTTTAACTTTGTCTATACCCTAGAATGACATCGTCAAGATATCCCATACTTGCTTTGATAAGATTGCTCCTACGATCTTCTAAAAAATTTCATCATTCACCCCCTAATTGATGAAATAAAGTGTCCTTTTATCCTTCTTCTGTAACTCTCAGTGAGTAGCTCTCTATGCTTTTGTGACATCTGTTGTGACTTCTATAACTTTATTCTTTATAATACTTATCAATTCATTATAGTAAAACAAAACTTTCATTTGCAGATACCATTGGTTATAATTTTTTCCATCCAAATCAAGAACTGAAATATGGATTATCTCATTCATATTGAAATTCATGATTTTTTTTTATTTGACCCCAAACTTTTATTGTTTGCAACTTCTCTCAAAACTTTTATTATTTATAATATAACCCATTAACTTTTGTTATTTTTAATTTGACCCCACATATTTTTTTATTTTCAATTTGACCTATCAACTTTGATAGGACGACAAGAAGGTGAAATAGGTTTTTCTAGCAAAATAATAGCGAATTGTTAGGTTTAGGGCAACAATTACAAGTGACAATGACATAATTAATAGTAAAAAATAGTGGCAAACCTCTAGAATTTTATAGATTTCTTATGTTTGGAGTTTCTTTAAAGCGTGTGGTGGTCGGTAGTGAATCTCCAATGATGAAGACTGCAATTTTTGTGACTTTTGTGACTTAAAACAACTTTTAGGGTGACTTTAATGATTTCTGTAATAGATTCAACAAGACTTAAATATTTTTCTCAATCAATATAAATTAAGAATACCTACTCTAATACCATTGATAGATAGAAGATTATGGAATATTTTAATTTTATTAATTTGATAAAATAATCACATATAATAACTAAGAAGCACTTAAACAATATAGACAACGTGTTTTTATATAGAGTCAGATACCTAAATCTACCCAAACAGTCAAATTCAAATTGAAATCAACTAGATTTTTATTATAATAAACTCATAATCTAAGTTAACTTTTAATCTAAATTAACATCAACAATTCCATCATGCATCCTTTTACCCAACAAAGTGACAGCGTGGTTAGTCTATTATCTACGAATTCAATAGCCTTCTTAGGCGTTAAAACTCTCTCTTGACTTAGAATTTTCATCTATATCACCATCCAAATGTGACCGATAATGATACCAACAAAATAGTGTATATGCCCAAACCATCAATTTGCCTGGAAACGACCATTCTAGTATATAAATATTTAAATATTTATCTAACATATTCCAGGCCTAGGAAAATATTATCACAACAATTTGCAAGTCCTTTACAAGTGAAGAGAATAAAAAAAAATAAAGTACTCAATTGTATCAATTAATCTTTAGATGATGGGGGTGATGGATTTGGAAGAAATCCAAAGTTCAACAATTAAGAGTACATAGGTACCTGCACCTCAAATTGTGAAATGTTATCTCGTAAGTTTCCAAATTAATGGGAAAAGACTCGTTGATCAAATTTTGGTAGTTGGAGTTGAAATCGAGCTTAAATTGAGTTTTGACATATTCATATTATACTTGTTTAATCGATGAGAACAAGGCTCTGTTATTTAAGCTAATGAGCTTAGCTTTGTTCAATTAAAGTTTGTTTAATAAATCAATCAAGCATGTGAGCTCTTCATGAATAGTTCAATTTAGTTTATAATATTAACATAAATAATTAAAATTACAAAAACCTATAGTTATATATACAATTAAAATGATAAGGAAATTTGTACCTTATTAAAAAAAATCAATTAAAAGATAAAAATGTATAATTCTTAGGATATATTTATAAGTATATAATATATAATTTGAAAAGAAGTCTATTAAATATACTCTAATAAAAGTTAAACAAATCTTTTAATAATTTTTTATAGATGAGTTTTTATCAGAAATTTATGAAATTAAATTAAATTGAATATATTTCTCTTTAAAATTATCACTTATTTACTTAAGTTAATTGTTAAGTAATATTTAAAAATGATTGAGTGAGAATTGATCAAGTTAACATACTGAACTTTTAATAAACTTACTAATTTTTTCACAATCCTCCTTGAGATATTGCAAAGAAAGTCTTGTATCATCAAAGTATGAATCAACGAAAGGTTAGGTGGCTGGGAGAAACAGTATATAGTCACTACTACTCTGTCCTTTTTTCTTTGAAAAAAATCCAAATGTACTACATTAGGAACAGAATGTATTGTATTTTTCCGAAATTGCATTGCATCATGAAAAATGTAAATTTTGTTAAAAACTGTGCTACGTTTTCCAGTTATTCCACCAATCACGCATGCTTTTGCCCAACGTAGTTAGTCTGTTATCTACGAATCCAATAGCCTTCTTGGGCGTTAAAACTCTCTCTTGACTCAGAATTTTCACCTATATCACCATCCAAATGCGACCGATAACGATACCAACAAAATAGTGTATATGCCCAAACCATCAATCCGCCTACAAACGGCCATTCCAGTATATAAATATTTAAATATTTATCTAACATATTCCAGGCCTAGGTAAATATTATTGCACCAATTTGCAAGTCCTTTACAAGCGAAGAGAAAAAAAAAAATCAAGTACTCAATTGTATCAATTAATCTTTAGATGATGGGGGCGATGGATTTGGAAGAAATTGCAAAAGTGATGGCTGGCATAGGACATTTTGTACCAAATAATCCATATAAATTTTATATTCTAGTTTAACGATTTTCATATTCAATTTTTTGAGAAACCACGTAGATAAATTTCTAATTTTCGCATATATTATATAACTTAAAAATACAAAAAATTTACAAAATATTATGTATGTTACAAATTATTTATATTTAAATTTTCACGAGTAAAAATTTATGTATGTATGAGAAATAATTTTTAAATATATTCTACCCAAAAATTACATATAGAAATATAAAAAAATTTTAAATATATCGTTTTCATAGCTTTTCTTGTTAAAAATAAATTTATTAGATTTGATATATTTGTTTAAAATTAATGAGATAAATATAATTATTCTTGTAAACTTCCAATATAATAGAAAAGCACACCACCTTGTTCCACAGCCCAAGAGGCTTTAGTTTGTGAAATCAACGGAGAACTCTATTTTGAGAAAGTCTTCTCTTTTTCCTTTTTTTTTTTTTTTCTCATATTGTTTTTATATATATTTGTACGTATGTGTTCTTTAAAGATAGTGGAAAGCAACTATTCATTGGATAGAGTTATAACTCCTTTACGAGTGCTCCCTCCTTTATTTTTTCAAATTTGCAAATATAGCTAATTGACAAAGAAGTTTATGAAATTGCAATCTAAAATGAAAAAAAAAAAAATCATCATTAATAGCAAATGATTAATCATTTAGGTATTAATTTATAAAAAAAAAAAGTATATTTAATTGTTTATTTATTTATATGATTATTGTTTTTTAATTTATATATTCTAATAATATAAAAAAAAATTATTACTAATAAAATTATTATTATTATATCTTAGATATACCCTTAATTTATATTAATAACAAAATTCTTATTAAAATTATTATTAATAATTGTAATATTTTCTTCCAAATTATATTTTTTTTTTAACCACTAACTATATTGTTTAGTAGCAAATATGTCTAGAGTATTAGTCTAAAATTTGCTAAATTTTTTATTCAAATTAACTTTCAACTAATTAATAAGTAAAAAAAATAAATAAATAGACATAAAAAAATTTAAATTTAAATTGATTCTTGAATAAATAATTTTGTTATAGAGTTCTCCTCTAATTATTCAAAAGTCATATGTCAAACAATGAGGAGATAATTTGATGGAAGTCTACCTTTTCGCTAGCTACCTTGTTTAGAAAACCTCCATATTTTTCTCTTTCCAAATGTGCCAATAGACAAAGGTTAATATTGAAGCTTAAGAAACTAAATTACATTGGGATGTTTTTTTTTTTTCTCTTTCAATCAATGTATGTGAGCAATTTCACATTTATGAATTGGTGGGAGAGATGGCTAGACAAGATTTGAGGGAATGTCTTGACGTAGAATCACCACAACCCAAGTAAACACATGTTCTTTTGTCTAGGCAAAGAAAGTACAAGTCCAAGTCACTAGGGATAGGCCCTTGACTAATAAAAAACCTATTTTGAAATTCTCAGTTCATATATTCAAAAGAGATGTAGTAAAAAAAATGATGAGATTCTAATAAACAAACAAAAAGCTGTACCAAGCCAAAATCTCTTCACTTAGCTTACACCAAGACCACCCATAGTTTCAGTTCTAAGGAATCCTAGTTTGTCTGATTCCAATACCGTATATATGCCAACAAAGGTGTTAGTTTTGTGGTTGGGAACTCTCCTATGGGCAGTGTTGTTGCTTATCATAAATTTTTTGGTTGTAGTAGTATGGGATGTGAGGAGAAAGAAGAAGATAAAACTAGGATCCTTTTTTGTTTTTGTAAATCATACATTTCTATTAACTTGTATCCTCATTATATAAGAGGATTTCAAAATACAAAATTTGAAATTTATAACTTCAAAATTTGAATTATACATGTAGACTCATAATTACTTCAAAGTACAATGGTAAGGCTTTTAAATTACAAAATACAATTTTCAAAAACTTGACTTTTAACAAAAAGGTGACTGCTTGGATAAAAAGAAAGGTAGCTATTAGAATATAACCAACATAACTACCATTCAAATTCTAATATGCAAGGAACACCTTTACTTCATACTCCTTTGTTTTTTGCAAAAAAAGGAATACCATTAGAACTTCACTCCTCCTTGGTGCTTTTGTTTTGCATACCAAGAGCAAGCCTCAACTCTTCAAATCTTGATGTTGGTAGACCTTTAGTTAGAATATCAACTAATTGGTCCTTGGTACTACAATACACCAATTTTACTTCACCAACTTCTTGTGCTTCCCTTACAAAATGTAGCTTGACATTAAAATGTTTTGTTTTACCATGTTGCACAGGATTTTTAGAAATGGCTATGCCAAATTGATTATCACAGAATATGATGGTTGGCTCAGTTTGTTTGAGGTTTAGATCTGCATAAATTTTCCCAATCTAGATGGGAGGACTCACTATTAAGGCTACTACAATGTACTCAGCTTCTGCTGTTAATTGTGCCATAATGCTTTGTTTCCTAGAACTCCAATTAAAGCTACTTGAACCAAAAGAAAATACAAAATTAAATGTGTTTTTCATGTTAGTTAGTGAACCTACCCAATCACTATTAGTAAAACCAATCAGTTGGTTTACAACATTGCTTTTGAACATGATACCCAAATCTGTGGTTCCTCTGATGTACCTTAAAATTCTGTTGGCAGCTTTGAAATAAGTTTCATGTGGTGAATGCATAAAAATATGGATAACAAGCTTACTAGAAACATAATATCTAGTCTTGTGGTAGAAAGGTACAAAAGGCAACCAATAAGGCTTCTGTATTGACTTTTATCTGCTTTTGGGGATCCATCTTGCTTCAAGAACTTGTTTCTAGGTGACAAAGGTGTAAAAGAGCTCTTGTAATGCAACATATTGAACTTTTGCGACATTTGGTTGGCATATTTGGTTTGATGTATCAGAATACCATGCTTAGCTTGCTAAATTTCTAGACCCAGAAAATAACTTATGCTGCCAAGGTCAGTCATGTGAAACCTACTTTCCATGGTCCTTTCAAACTGAGATATAAGGCTTGGTGAATCTCTAACAACCATCAAATCATCTACATACATTAAGACATATAGAAAATGCTTTTCTTGCTTGACCATATAGAGTATAGCATCATTGCAACTTCTGTTGAATCCTACACTCATCAGGTACTCATGAATCTTTGAGTACCAAGACTTGGGAGCCTACTTTAGTCCATACAAGGCCTTTTGTAAATCTATTTGAGCAAATGAAGGTGGTGCTGGTTTGGTGTTTGTAGCCCATGCAACACAATTCGTCTTCCACCCACATCAAAGTTCATAGTGAAAGAGGCAAAATCCCAAAGTATTTGTCCTAACGTTTGGAGTCATTTAATTCCTAACACTAAATCAAAACCAGCTAGGGGAAGTACAAAAAAATTAGCAAAAATTTATTATTATCAATTGAGAAGGGAACCTTTTGGCAAAGGCCATTGTTGCGCACATCCTCCCCATTTGCCACCAATACAATCATGCAAGAATTTGGTTAGACTTGTATCCTAAGGTATTTGGCTGTTGTTAAACTAATAAAATTGTGGGTATTCCCCGAATCTACTAACCCGCATAGTGGCAAGTCTTGAATAACAGTCCTAACTTGCATTGTAGTTGCCCCTTTTTGTCTTGTAATGGCATGAAGTGAAATCTTAGGTTCCACCTCAGACTTAAGTGCTAATTCCTCCCTATTCTATTCAGACAACTTAAGCCAAAAAAGCTCCTTACACTGGTGTATTGTTGAATATGACTCATCACAATTATAACAAAGCCCTTGTGCCCTTCTTTCTACCATCTTAGCCCTTGTCAGTTTCTTACTGAAAGGTGAGAAAAAACTTATAATTTTGTTGTTGGCTTGCACTTACGGACTAGTGTTGTTCCTGACTAGAGGTGTTGTCTGTGTCGTGTTAAATGAAGGGACGCCTTGGTTGCCTTGCCACATTCCCTTCTTTTGTACAAGTTCTTGCAACACCTTCTGTTTGGCTTCAAATACTCTAGTTAGATTCATGGCATGGGCTAAATCAAGTGGCGCGTGAAGCTCCACATCCAAGCGAATTGAATTAGACAATCCTGTAATGAATAAACTTACATGTTGGTCTGTTTTGACAATTCAGCTTGCTCGTGCCATTTTCTCTTGAAATTGGCTCTAATAATCCTCAATTGACCCTGTTTGTTTAAGATTGACTAGGTCCCTTAAGGGGTTGCTATGTGCCAGAGGGCCAAATCGAAGCAAATAATACTCTTTGAACCCATCCCAACTAATTGCGGGTTACTTAGATTCCAACTGGTGGTACCACAATTGTGCCTCCCCAAGGAGTTGGAATGCGACTAGCCCCACTTTGTTTGCTTCTATTGTGTGCTAATTAACAAAAAACTTTTCATACTGATGTAACCAGATTAAGGGATCTTCTGCACTAGCATAAGTTGGGAAATCCAACTTTGTGTATCGAGGCACTATTTCCCCTGCTGGTTGCCGCACCAACCCCTATCATTGGATTGCTTGCATTAATCTCAAGGGGTGTTTGCTCTTATGGTGGGTTATGGCTTGTGGTTTCTGATTTCACATGCATACTTTTCGGGAGGCTTGCCATCATCTCTTTCAATTGCAGTGAGAGTTTTTGCATCTGATTTCCCAACCGTCGCTCTACCTTAGCAACCTTAGCATCACTCATGGCTTATGCCTCTTTAAGGAGTGCACATAGTCTATCCTTGGTTTAAGAGTTGCCCATTGTGTTTGACTCTGATACCAATTTGTTGCCTTCCTTAACCAAGGATCTTGTTACTAGGCAATTCACAAGAAAGTCCAGCTCTATGAGTCATCCCTTCACTTTATTAGGATTTTTAGAATGACCTATTTTTATAATAAGAACTCAGCTCATCAAAAGGAGACTGAAACCTTAGGCCTCCTTTAGAGAGAGAACCTAATCTCTAGGTTAACAATAAAATTCAGCTTGTGATTTTATTAGTCACTAGGTCCTTTAAATAGGACAAGTTTGCTAAAAATAAGAAACCTATAATTTCAAATCTAAATTCCAAAATTTAAAGAACAATCTAACATAAGAGATAAATCCTCAATAAACCAAACAATTTAAAGATAAAGTAGAAAAATAATAACTTAAACTAGAAGTTAATTAATGCGTCTTTTATACATGTGTCCAACAAATGAGTCTATAACACAATTGCAAGTACCAACTTTATAGTGTCAAACCTAGCTGCTGGTGCAAAAGTTTTAGTGTAGTTCACTCCTGCTTGTTGTGTGAAACCCTTTGCTACAAGCCTTACTTTCAATTTATTAATGGTGCCATCTACATTGTATTTTGTTCTGAATATCCATTTAATTGGAATAACCCTTTTGTCCACTAGTCTAGGAACCAAGGTTTAGGTTTGATTTTATAAATGGACCTTAGCTCCTCCTGCATTGCAACCTTCCATGCTACATGCTGTGAGGCTTCTTGATAGTTGCCAAGATCCAGTTTAGCTATAAGACTTCTATGATAAATATTAGTTAAAGGTCTTGTTCCTTTAACTGAAAGATCATGCACATCATCAAGCGTACTATTTGAATTGGAAATTTGTGACTAAATATTAATGGTGCTTTGATCTTTGTCATATTCAACAATGTTGATTTGCCAATATCTTGCATCCTTATGAAATTTCAGATTCCTACTAACAAAAAAAATTCTATAATTGTTGGGAGTATTAGTGTAGCCAATGAACACGGTAACTGAGGCTTTATGATCTAGCTTACTCCTCTTTGACTCTACTATGTGAGCATAGCTGATATAGCCAAAGATCTTTAAATGATTGAGTGATGGCTACTGGTTATACCAACCCTAATATGGAGTAGAATTTGACAAGGCTTTAAAAGGTAGCCTATTTAAAAGGTATACAACACTTGCTGCACCTTCTACCTATAAGATTTTTGGAAGACCTTTCTTAGCTAGCAAACATGTTGTCATTTCAACAATGGTTCTATTTTTCCTTTCACTCACCCCATTTTATCGAGGTGAGTAAGGTGTTATCAATTGATGTTGGATTATTGAGGCAACATAAATAGATTGGAAGGAAGTTGATGTATATTCAAACCCTTTGTCAATTCTAATGGTTTAAATTTTATAATTAGTTTTCCTTTCTATCCATACTTTGAATTTTTGGAAGATAGCTGCTACATTAGATTTGGGTTTTAGAAAATAAATCCAGCAATACCTAGTGAAATCATCTATGAAGATGATTTAATACTTGCTACCATTTAAGGAGCATGTCTTCATTGGTCCACAAAGATTTGAATGGACTAGTTGAAGATGTTTTTGTGCTCTACTGCCTTGATTAGGATGATAGGGAAGTCTAGTTTGCTTCCCTAATTGACAAATAGTATAGGGTTGATAATTTGATTCAGATTAGACAAGCCTGAAGCCAAATGTTTATTCTTCAGTGTTTGAATCCTTGCATGGTGAAAATGACCAAGTCTTCTATGCCAAAGAGTTGCACTGTCATTAGCAACAGGTAAGGCAAGGTGCTGCATTTTGTTGGTGTCTAAATGCAAACTTTTTTGGTTCATGGATACTGTGATCAATTTGGCACCAACTGAATCATAGATGACACATAGATGATCTTTAAACAGCAATGAAAATTTATTTTCTATAAGTTGGCCTACACTCAATAGGTTTTGATGAATAAGAGGAACAAACAAAACATCTACTATCACTTTGGTACCTGACTCAGTATGTACAAAGGATGGACCTTTTCCATGGACTTGCAGCAGCTGACCATTCCCAACTCTGACTTGGGATTTGTAGGATCTGTCAAGACTATCAAATACTAAAAGATTTGGTGAAATGTGGTTGGTGTAGCTACTTTCAACCAATCAAATGCCAAGATCAAAAGAATTTGTGTAAGCAGTTACCATAAAAAGTTGATTTGTTTCAAATTGATCTTCATCGACAGATTTGGCCTCCTCTTTGACTTGCTACAGTTTTGGTTGTTGTGTTTATTGCTTGCCCTTATGCTAGCAAATTTTTTCAGAATGACCTCTCTTATTGCAGATTTTGCAAATAAGGTCAGGCCCTTACCAGCAAAAGTTAGATAAATGATTTGTTTTTCTACAATGTTCACAAGGAGCAAACTGCCTTCTGCCAGAAGGTTTGCTGACTTCACTGATCTTTTCCTACTATCTATTGCTTTGCTTTCTTCTAGTGTGGTTTTTTTGCTGATGAGTGACTTGCAAGGCACCCTTAACTGTATCTTTTTACCTTAGGAGCCTTCTTTGCTCCTGAGCTTGAAGTGCACTAATCAACTCACCTAAAGAGATGGTGTTGAGATCTTTTGAATCTTCTAGAAAGGAAATCTTTGCTTCAAACTTCTCTAGAATGCTCACTAGCACCTTTTAAACCACATTTTTGTCTGGTAAGTTTTCTCCAAGCACCCTGATCTATTAACTACCTTAAAAAACTCTCAAGTAAGCCTTCATCATTATAGTCCACTGTGTGTAGTTATCACCAATGAACTTGGGTGGTGGCAAGGGGGAGAAGCTTGCTGATGCCATTAGACCTAACTCTGAAGTGTTTAAGGCACTCTTTTACAGGTATTTGGAATGTTTCCTCACACAACTCACAGGATTAGGAAGGATCTAAGGCTCTAATACCAGTTCTGTTAGTTTTTTTTGGCTAGTAACTCACTTATGGATAGTGTTGTTGATTATCATAGAAGCAAACTTTTTGGTTGCAGCAGCATGGGATGTGAGGAGAAAGAAGAAGATCAAACCATGATCCTTTTTTGTTTTTGTAAACCACACATTTCTATTAATTTGTATCTTCCTCATTATATAAGAGGATTTCAAAATATAAAATTTGAAATTGGTAACTTCAAATTTTGAATTATATATATAGACTCATGATTACTTTAAAGTACAATAATAAGACTTTTAAATTACAAAATACAACTTTCAAAAAACTTAACATTTAACAAAAGGGTGGCCACTTGGATAGGAAGAAAGTAGCTGTTGGAATATAACCAACTTAACTATCATTCAAATTCTGATATGCAGGGAACACCTTTACTTCTTGCTCCTTTGATTTTGCGAAAAAGGAGCACTGGAACGTCAAAAGGTCATTTAATTTATCCCTCTAATAGTTTACCAACCGAGTGAAAATGAAATACAAACGCAAAGAAATGTGAGGCATAAGAAAGAAATGGAGTGGATTATCATTCTTAACGGTCCCCCCACGTTGCCTAATGGTCCTGCAAGCCATCTGATGTGATCCAATTTAAAAAGATTCCTACAATTTTGTCCCCTTTTTTGACAAAGTGCTGGTTAGTTCCATAGGCCTTATCGTCATACAACTTTCAAAAACTTGACTTTTAACAAAAGGGTGGCTGCTTAGATAGGAAGAAGGATAGCTGTTGGAATATAGCCAACTTAACTATCATTCAAATTCTGGTATGCAGGGAACACCTTTACTTCTTGCTTCTTTGATTTTGCAAAAAAAGGAGAACTGGAACGTCAAAAGGTCATTTAATTTATCCCTCTAATAGTTTACCAACCGAGTGAAAATGAAATACAAACGCAAAGGAATGCAAGGCATAAGAAAGAAATGGAGTGGATTATCATTCTTAACGGTCCCCCCATGTTGCCTGATGGTCCTGCAAGCCATCTGATGTGATCCAATATAAAAAGATTACTACAATTTTGTCCCCTTTTTTGACAAAGTGCTGGTTAGTTTCCATAGGCCTTATCGTCATTTTTCTTGGATCATAAATGAAGGAACAATGGTTAGGCAGCGGTCAACATGTCTTTTTGCATTCTTCATTTATGTTCCTTCAACTAACTAAAGAAACAAAATTCTCTATTCTCAGCTACAAGTTTCCATGATCTTCTGATTTCAATTTCCATGAAATCCAATATGGGCATCCCTTATTTCTTGCTTGCTCTTTCCTTATTGCCACTGTTTCCGCTTTCAACTTCCAAATACGCTTCTTCAAATTTGACTGGAGGTTCCTCTCTTTCTGTGGACAACTCGGATGATTTGTTGATTTCAGCGAGTGGGATCTTCTCTGCCGGCTTCTACCCTATCGGCAGCAATGCTTATTGCTTTGCTATTTGGTTCAGCAGACCGTCGTGCAGGTACAACTGCACAATTGTTTGGATGGCTAACCGAGATTTTCCAGTTAATGGCAGGCGCTCTAAGCTCTTGCTGCAAGCAAACGGAAAACTAATCTTAACCGATGCCGGCAAGTCTATTGCTTGGTCCACTGACACGATTTCACAGTCCTCAACAGAGTTGCATCTTCAGGACACTGGCAATCTTGTCCTGCATAATATGGAGGGTTCTGTTTTGTGGCAAAGCTTCGATTTTCCTGCGGATACACTTCTTCCCCTGCAGCCACTCACCAGAGACACGCAACTTGTCTCGTCAAGAAGCCAATCAAACCGTTCTTCTGGTTTCTACAAACTGTTTTTTGACGATGAAAGTGTTCTTGCTCTTTTCTACGATGGTCCTGAGACTTCCAGTAAGTACTGGCCACTCCCGTGGCTTAAAAGCTGGGAAGCTGGGAGGTTCACGTACAACAGCACTAGATTTGCTTGGTTTGATTCATTGGGAAATTTTTCTTCATCTGATAATTTAACTTTCCTAGCAGCAGATTATGGAGTTAGACTCCAGCGAAGATTGACACTAGATTTCGATGGTATGCTTCGACTGTACAGCAGAGAAGAGGGCAGTGTGACCTGGACTGTGTCATGGCAAGTTCCATTACAGCAATGCGGGATTCATGGATCTTGCGGACCCAACAGTACGTGCAGCTATGATACCATCTCTCGCGGAAGATGCTCTTGCCCTCCAGGGTATAAGATAAAGAACAGCACCGACTGGGCTTATGGTTGTGAACCCAAATTTGATATCCCATGTGGAAATGACAGTGAGGCCAGCTTCCTTCATCTCGCGAATTCTAACTTTTATGGCTATGATTATGGGACATATCCCAATTA
>JBAPLJ010001352.1:0-100235 GCA_037832345.1 Rhizophora mangle
CTATCCAAAAAAGATTGCTTTGATCTTTATTAGCTTTTCTTACACATATTGAAGGTTTTAAATCCTTAATAACAAGAAATTCTCTTCATTTCTAGCTAACAAGGCTCTTTACTTCATTGCAAAGGCTTATTGACCCAAAATGATGGTGAAATTCACTATGTTTTTGCACAAAACATTCTATTCATTGGAACAAGCATTTATGTACATCTTTGATTTATAGCTAACAAGGCTCCATCCTTCATTACAAAGACTTATGTACCTAAAATGATAGTGAAATTTAGCTTTTTTTTTTTGCACAAAACATTTTTTTCATTGGACACATATGTACATCTTTGATATTATAAATCAATTGAATTCCATCAAGAAAAATGAGTCTTTAATCTTAATTAGCTTTCTTTATAGGTATTAAATGTTTAACTCCTAAAAATGACATTGTCTCTTTAGTTTTTGATATGAAAAGGCATTGATCTTGATTTGCTTTCCTTATAGGAATTGAATGGTTTAATTCTTGAACAATGAGACTACCTTTTCTATTTTCTTGACAAGGCTTCACTTTTTTTGTTTCAAGAATTTACACAAAATGATCTTGTGATTAACTTTTGTGTCAACATCAAACTGTGTATTCATTGCAAGAAGCTCATTTCTACATGTTTGGTACTCTAAATCCATTGAATTCTATCAAAAGAAAAAAAATGCTTTAGTGTTCTTGTGTAGCTTTCCTTATACGTTTTTAGTGTCTAAATTCAAGAATAATGAGATCATCTCTTCATTTCTAACTAACAAACCTCCTTCCTTTGTTATAAGGACTTGTTTACACAAAATGATGGAGAAAGTAACTTTTGTGTCTACACAAAACATTCTATGCATTGGAGTTAGCATATCTTTAAACTTTTGGTACTTTGAATCCATCAAATTCCAACAAGCATATGAGTCATTGATTCTGATTAGCTTTTCTAATAGGTATTGAACAGTTTAATTCACAAATAATGAGATTATCTCTTTATTTTTGATAACAAGACTTTGCTTATGTTTCATAAACTCAATTGCACAAAATGATTTTTTTTATTAGCTTTTATGTTGACAATAAACATCATATTCTTTTCAACAAATGAGTCATTATTCTTGATTAGCTTTCTTTATAGGTATTAAATGGTTTAATTTCTAAACAATGAGACTGTCTTTTCATTTTTTGATAACAAAACTTCTCTTTTGTTGCAAAGATTCTTTCATGCAAAATGTTCAAGAAATTAGCTTTTATGTCAATAGTAAACAAGCTCATTTGTGCAACTTTGGTACTATATTGAATGCCTTGAAGCAGTGGTTAGTTTGATCTTGATTAGCTTTTCTTATAGCTAGTTAATGTTTCAATTCCTAACTAATGAGACTTTATCTTCATTTCTAGCTAACAATGCTCCTTCCTTCATTGCAAGGACTCATTTACACAAAATTATGAACTCTCTTTTGATGAAGGCCATAAAAGGTCATTATTGACTTTTTTTTTATTTGACAATGATTCGAATCAAAAAGATGTAGAATTAAACCTTCTAGAAGATCACTCTTCTGATTTTGAGTCAGGAAGAATGTGGTTATTATAAGGTCTTAAACAAAAGAAAAGGATTATTAGCCTTAACAAAAGAAGACACTGATTTTTTATCTTAGAATATTTCCAAAAGAAGGTTATAGCCTTAAAATAGTGATTCATAGAGTCAAAGCATATATTTTGGATTTCACTTCTAAAGAACTCTCTATACAAGAGCTTAAAGTTGAAATAAATTAATTAAAAGGAGAAATAAGACAATAAAAAAATAAATAAATAAAATAAATATATTACAACAACCATATGACCTTGGCCCTAAAAATCTATGGAATTCCATTAGATAAAGAAGTGACTAATTTTGATTTTCTCTTCTTGTAGGTATTGAATGGTTTAACTCTAAAATAATGCAACCATTTGTTCACTTCTTGCTAACTAGTTTTCTCCTTTAGTTGCAAGGATTTATTCACATAAGTTAAGATTACATAAATCAATTACAACATATTCTCTCATCAAAATAGCAACCCCTATATTCTGCTTCTTAAACATGTAAATATTTTGTTATTTGTAATGCAAAAGGCAGGCCTTGCAACCTCTATAGAAAAATTAGTTGTTCCAAACCATGATTACATATCTTGGCCACCTCATCAAAAATGGTAGTGTAATTCCAATAGATCAAGCACTTGAATTTGCTTTTAAATTTCTTAATGAAATTAGAGGCAAAAATCAATTGCAAAGATTTCTAGAAAGCCTACGTTATATTTTAGAATTTTATAAAGAATGATGCTAAACCTTCATTTAAAAGCCTTCTAACTCGTGAATTTTTACAGGGTACCACTTCATGAGTAAGAGGCCTATGCTACAAGGGCCTATGTCCCCATCAAAGTCGAATATTTGACCAGCTAAGGATGCTTCTAGTTCATCAAGTCAAAACAACAAGGAGTTAGATCCTTTATCAAATAACTCTTATGAGCAACAACTAAATAAAGAATAAAAAGCTTACATATTCTTTCATCCCAAACTTTATATAGACTTCTTGTGTCCAATTGAACCCAGCTATGCTCAACTTCTACCTTATAAGGTTGCAAGATTCTATTTAAAAGAGAACATGTATTCTATACCACTATGAAAGATTACTATTATTATCAGCATATTCTTTTTCAGACAAGACCATTGATCATTGAACCAATTGAATGAGGCACTAGTTATGGATCTACCAAAGATTAGGCATATGCAAAATTTAAAATCAAAAGGATCATCTGTCTAGACAGATGAATGGCAAAGTGATTTGCTAACCTATAAAGGATTAAAAAATTGGTGGAAGGTTGAGAGTTTCAATTATTTCCACTGTATTGAAGCCTAGGAGAGATCTCTATTCTACAAAAACCCATAAAAGAAATGTAGTTGGTTTCTTCATATTAATCTCCTCATGATAAGGTTAAATTTCCCAATTGGTTTAAAATATGGTTCCTTAAATGGGGATTACATCCCGTTACACTCCCTTTAAGAGTAAAACTATTTATGAATAATTTTGTGAAAAGAATCCTGACTTACGGAATAAAATCTTAAATTTTGCTATTTGGTATCATGTTCTGTGGATCATCAAATGGGACTACAATATCATTGCCAAACAAGTTAATATCTTGGGAGAAAGTACTTAGCATGTACCATGGCTTGTTTGAAGGATTAACATTCAATGGTAGGAATGATTACAATATCTTAATTATCATTTCTTACAAGTATTGAATGATTTAATTCTCAAACAATGAGATTATCTTTTCATTTTTTGATAACAAGGCTTCTCTTTTCATTGAAGGGACTTATTCACAACAAGTGATCTCATCATTAACTTTTGTGTCAGTAGTAAACATTATATTCTTTGCAACAAGCTGGCTTATACATTAGTGATACCCTCAATCTATTAAATTCCTTCAAACAAAGCATTGATTGGTCTTAATTAGCTTTTCATATACCTTTCAAAAATTTCAAATCCTGAATAATGAGACCTTCTCTTTAATTCTAGCTAACAAGGCTCCTTCCTTTGTTGCAAGAACTCGTTTACCAAAAATGATGGTGAAATTAACTTTTTCTTCTACACAAAACATTCTATTCATTAGAACAAGCATTTTATGTGTGTCTTTGGTACTCTAAATACATTAAATTTTGTCAAGCAAATATGTCATTGATGTTGATTAGCTTTCATTGAAGGCATTTAATGGTTTAATTCTCAAACAATGATACCATCTCTTTTTTTTTTTATAACAAGACTTCTCTTTTGTTGCAAGAACACTTTCACACAAAATGATCTATAATTAGCTTTTGTGTCAACAATAAACAACATATTTTTTGCAACAATCTCATTTATACAACTTTGGTTCTCTAAATCCATTGAATTCCATCAAAGAAAAGTCTAATTGGTCTAGATTACCTTTTCTTATGTTTATTGAATGTTTCAATTCCAAAATAATGACATAGTCTCTTCATTTCTAGCCAAGAAGGCTCCTTCCATCATTGTAAGGACTCATTTACACAAAATGAGGGTGAAATTAACAATTTTGCTTACACAAAATATTTTTATTCATTGGAATAGACACTTTTGCACACCTTTGGTGCTTTGAACCTATTGAATTCCATCAAGTAAATGAGTCATTGATGTTGATTAGCTTTCTTCACAAACATTGAATGGTTTAATTCTCAAATAATGAGACTGCTATTCCATTTTTTTGATATCAAAGCTTCTTTGTTTTGTTCATACAAAATGATCTCATAATTAACTTTTTGTCGACAAGAAACATTATATTTTTTTCAACAAACTTGTTTGCTTATCTGTGGTACTCTAAATCCATTGAATTCCATGAAACAAAGCTTTGATTGTTTTCTATTAGCTTTTCTTATACCTATTGGAAGTCTGAAATCTTGGATAATGAGACATTCTATTCAGTTCTAGCTAACAAGGCTCCTACCTTCATTGTAAGGATTTATTTGCCCAAAATGATGGTGAAATTCACTCTTGTGACTACACAAAACATTCTATTCATAGGAACAAGCACATATATACTTCTTTGATGCTCTAAACTCATTGAAACCTACCAAGTATACGAGTTACTAATCTTGATCAACTTTTTTTATAGGAATGAAAAATTCCTGAATAATAAGACCATCCCTTCATTTTTTGTTAAAGATTTCCCTTCAAAATGATCTCATAATTAACTATTTTGTCAACAATAAACACTATATTCTTTGTAAGAAGCTCATTTGTACAACTATGGAACTCTAACCCATTGAATTCCTTGAAACAGAGGTATATTGAGTTTGTCAATAGTAAACACTATATTCATTTGTACAATGCATCTCATTTCATTTCAAGGACTTGTTTGTGCATCTTTGGTTCTTAAATGCAATGAATTTCATAAAAAAAATGGTGTGAGGTCATGATTAGCTTTTGTTATACATATTGAGTTTCTCAATTCCTAAAAATGACACATTCCCTTCATTTCTAGCTAACAAGGCTCCTTCGTTTGTTTCAAGGACTCACTTACACAAAATGATGGAGAAATTAAATTTTAAGTCTACATAAGAGCATTGTATTCATTGGATGCAGCACATTTGTATACCTTTATTGCTTTGAATCCATTGAATTTCATAAAATAAAGGAGTCATAGATCTTAATTAGCTTTCATTATAGATATTGTTTAATTCCCAAACAAAGTGATTGCCTCTTCATGTTTTTTATGACAAGAACATCTATATTCATGATATTCATTGAATCAAGCATGTCTATACAATTTTGGTACTCTAAACCCACTAAATTCTTTCAAACAAAGGTTATATTGAACTTGATTAGCTTTTCTTATGGCCATTTAATATTTCAATTCCTAAATAATGAGACCTTCTCTTCATTTCTAGCTAATAAGGCTCCTCCCTTTGTTGCAAAGACTCATTTACACATAATGATGGTGAAATTAACTTTTGTGCCAAAACAAAACATTGTATTCATTGCAACAAGCATGTTTGGTACTTTAAACCCACTATAATTTGTCAAGTAATAAGTCATTGAACTTGATTAACTTTCCATATCGGCATTGAATGGCTTAATTGCCAATCAACACATCTCTTTATTTTTTGATAACAACACTTCTCTTTCATTGCAAGGGCTCCTTCATGCAAAATGATCTCCTTATTAACTTTTCTATCAATTGTAAACATTACATTCTTTGCAACAAGCTTGTTTGTACATCTTTTGGTACTTTAAATCCATTGAATTCCTTCAAACAAAGCTTTGAATAATCTTGATTATATTTTGTTATACCTATTGAGTGTTCCAATACTTAAATAATGAGACCAACTCTTCATTTCTAGCTAACAAGGCTCTTTCATTCATTGCAACAACTCATTTACTCAAAATGATGGTGAAATTAACCTTTGTGTCTATACAAAACATTGTATTCATTGGTACAAGCATGTTTGCACACTTTTGGTACTCTAAACCCATTAAATTTTATTAATTAAGTGAGTAATCAATCTTTTATTAGCTTTCTTTATATGTATTGAATGGTTTAATTTCTAAAAAATGAGATCTTTTCATTTTTGATAACATGACTTCACCTTTCATTGTAAGGACACATTCACACAAAATGATAATGTAATTATATTTTGTGCCAATAGCAAGCATGATATTCATTGCCACAAACTTGTTTGTACATCTTTGGTGCTCTAAGTCCTTTAAATTTCATCAAGAAAATAGTGCGTTTGGTCTAGATTACATTTTTCTTAAACATATTAAGAGTTTCAATTCCTGAATAATGAGACCATCTCTTCATCTCTAGCTAACAAGGCTCCTTCCTTCATCACAAGGACTTGTTCTCACAAATGATGATGAAATTAACTTTGATGTCTACATAAAAAAAAACATTGTATTCAGTGAAACAAGCATGTTTGCACACTTTAATACTCCAAACTCATTGAATTCCATCGAATAAATGAGTCATTGATATTTATTAGCTTTCCCTATAGGTATTAAATGGTTTAATTTCTAAACAATGTGACCATCACTTCATTTTTTAATAACAAAGCTTCTCTTCTTATTGTCAAGACTCATTCACACAAAATGATATCATAATTAACTTTTTTGCTAGAAATAAACATTATATTCATTGCAACAAGCTCATTTGTACATCTTTTGTGCTCTAAATCCATTGAATGCAATCAGAAAAAGGTGTGATTGGTCTAGATTACTTGTTCTTATATGTATTGCATGTTTCAATTCCTAAGTAACAAGACCACTCTTAATTTCTAACTAACATGATTCCTTCAAAATTTTATGAATATCACAATTCCAAGTCTGAATATGACAATGTAGAGTTTGGAAAACATGAGAACCAAATAGGTCAATCACTTAAACTTGACTTTTTCCTCTATTCTAACCAATTGAGAGACCACTAATTAAGATACAAATTAGTACAATTGTCTTGCTATATTATAACATTGTTCATAGCTTTGGCCTCACAAGGCAAATCTATAACCTCACTTTCCTCAATTTTTAAGAAAGATTTAAAGCAAGTGGGAAAATATTATTTTGCCCTTTTTGGTTAAAGGTAAGCTTTTTCAAGGATTAGGCAGTTTTTAGGAACCCAAAAATTAGGAAAAAGTTTTCATTGAATATTATAAATATTTTGAATATAAGTAAAAATATCAACAATACCATTTATGCAATATATTTTTTTATGCCTTGATGCCAAAGTTTTTGTTGTCCTGGATTAAAGGTCATAAAAAAATTTCTATTTAAGATATTTTTGGAAGAGCAAAATAACACTTTGGTACTGAGTAGTTTAATTCCAGAACAATGAGATTGCACTTTTAATTTTTCGTAAGACTTCTCTGTTCATTGAAAGGACTAATTTACACAAAATGATGGTAAAATTAATATTTGTACATCTTTGGTACTCTAAATTCATTGAATTTCATAAAAAATAAAAAGGTGAATTTGGTCTAGATTAACTTTTAAAATATGTATTGAGTGTTTCAATCCTTGAATGAGAGACCATCTCTTCATTTCTAGCTAACTAGGCTCCTTCCTTCATTGCAAAGACTCATTCACACAAAATGAACTCAAAATTAACTTTTGCATTCACAATAAACATTATATTTATTGCAACAAGCTTGTTGGTACATATTTGATACACTAAATCCATTGAATTCCATCAAGTTAAATGGGTCATTGATCAATTACAAGTACTGAATGGTTTAATTCCTAAGCCAATTTTTCATAACAAGATTTTTTTTATCATTGGAAGGACAAATTTACACAAAAATGATGATAAAATTAACATTTGTGTACACAAAACATTATAATCATAGTAAAAAGGTTTATGAATCTTTGGTAGTCTATATCCATCAAATTCTATCAAAAATTGGTGTGATTGTTTGGATTACCATTTTTTATTCATATTTTGTGTAAATGAGTGCTTGCAATGAAAGAAGAATCTTTGTTAGTTAGAAATGAAGAGATGTTCTCATTATTTAGGAATTAAAGCCCTCAATACATATAAGCATATTTGTGTCTTCTCAAAACATTACTTTATTTGGAACAAAGCATGTTTGCACATGTTTCCTTATAGGCATTTAATGGTTTAATTTTTGAACAATGAGACTGTCTGTTCAATTTTTCATAACAAAATCTCTCATTTTATTTGATGGACAACCTTACACTAAATGATGATGGAATCAACATTTGTGTTTACATAAAACATTATATTCATTGCTACAAGCTCATTTGTGCTTTTTGGTACACTAAAGCCATTGAATTCTATAAAAAATGGTGTGATTGGTCTAGAGTACTTTTCTTATACATGTTTTGTGTAAATGACTATTTTTAAAAAAGGAAGGAGCTTTGTTAGTTATAAATCAAGAGTTACTCTCATTATTTAGGAATCAAAAGGCTCAATACATATAAGCATGTTTCTGTCTACACAAAACCTTATAACCATGCCTATTTAAACAACTTTGGTACTCTGTACCCTTTCAATTCCATCATGTAAAATGAGTCATTGATCATTATTAGCTTTCCTAACAAGTATTGAATGGTTTAATTCCTAAGTAATGAGATTGCTTCTTTAAATTTTCATGACAAGATTTCTCTTATCATTGGAAGGACAAATTTACAAAATGATGATGATATTAACAATTTTGTCTACTCAAAATTTTATAGTCATTGCAACAAGCTCGTTTGTAAATCTTTCATACTCTAAATTCATTGAATTTCAAGAAAAAAAAAAGTGTGTTTCCTCTACATTACCTTTTCAAATATGTATTTAAGGTTTCAATTCTTGAATGAGACAAGCACTTCATTTCCAGCTAAAAAGGCTCTTTCCTCCATTACGAAGACTCTTTCACACAAAATGATCTCGTAATTAATTTTTGTGTCCATAACAAACATTATATTCATTGCAACAAGTTCATTTGTATATCTTTGGTACACTAAGTCCATTGAATTCCATCAAAAGAATGATGTGACTGGTCTAGATGATAAGTTCTCATACCTATTTTGTGCAAATGAGTGGAAGAAGGAGCTTTGTTAGTTAACAATGAAGAGTGAATCTCATTATTTAGGAATTGAAATACTCAATACATGACTGCTTTGGAACTCTCTGTACGAAGAATGATAAGCATGTTTGTACCTACACAAAACCTTATAATCATTGGAACATGCACATTTACACACCTTTGGTACTCTCTGTACCCATTGAATTTGATCAAGTAAATTGAGTTTATCTTTATTAGCTTTCCTTTCAAGTATTTAATGGTTTAATTCATGAAAAATGAGATCACCTCTTTAATTTTTCATAACAAGACTTCCCTTATCAATGGAAGGACAAATTTCAACAAAATGATGATGAAATTAACATTTGTGTCAACACAAAACATTATATTCTTTAAACCAAGCTCATTTGTACATATTTGGTGAATCCAATCAAAAACTAGTGTGATTGGTCTAGCTCATCATTTCTTATACACATTTTATGTACATGACTGCTTCCATCAAATGAAGAAACCATATTAGTTTGAAATGAAGAAACAAGCTCATTATTCAGGAATTGAAGCAGTTGATATGTATAAGCACATTTGTGTCTACACAAAACAATATATATTCATTGGAATGAGCATGTTTGTGCAACTTTGATACTTTGTACCCATTGAATTCCAGCAAGTAAAATTAGTCATTGGTCTTTATTATCTTGCCTTATAGGTATTTGATTGTTTAATTCCTAAATAATGAGACTGTCTCTACAATTTTTCATGACAAGACTCTACTTTTCATTAGAAGAACAAATTTACACAAAATGATAGTTAAATTAACTTTTGTGCTCACATAAAACATTATATTCATTACAACAAGCTCATTTCTTGCTCTTTGGTTCTCTATATCTATTGAATTTCATCAAAAAAGTTGTGATTGGTTTAGATTACCATTTCTTATACATATTATTTTGTAAATGAGTGCTTGCAATGAATAGCAAAGCTTTGTTAAAAATAAAGTGATAGTCTCATTATTTAGGAATTGAAACACTCAATACATCCAAGCATGTTTATATCTACCCAAAATATTATATTCATTAGAACAAGCATTTTTGCACACTTTTGGTACTCTGTACTTATCAAATTCCATCAAGTGAAATAAGTCATTGATCTTTATTACTTGTCCTTATAGGTATTGAATTGTTTAATTCCTAAACAATGAGACTATCTCTTCAATTTTTCATGACAACACTTCACTTTTCATTGGAAGGAAAAATTTACATAAAATGATGGTGAAAAAAACTTTAGTGTCTACACAAAACATTATATTCATTGCAACAAGATTGTAGCTACCTCTTGGGTCCTCTTAAATCCATTGAATTTCATCAAAAAAAAAAAAGGTTTCATTGGTCTAGATTACCTTTCAAATACATATTTAGTGTTTCATTTCCTCAATGAAACTATCTCTTCATTTTTAACTAACAAGGACCCTTTCATCATTGCAAGGGCTCATCCACACAAAAAAATCTCTTAATTAACTTTGGTGTCAGCAACATACATTATATTCATTGTAATAGGCTCATTTATACATCCCTGGTACACTGAACCCATTGAATGCCATTTAAAAAAGGTGTGATTGGTCTAGATTACCATTTCTTATACATATTTTTGTGTAAATGAGTGCTTTGAACTAAAGAAGGAGCTTTGCTAGTTTGAAATGAAGAGACGATCTCATTATTCAAGAAATAAAGCACTCAATATTTAAAAGCACATTTGTGTTTACACAAAACATTACAATCATTGGAACAAGCACACTTGCAAACATTGGCACTCTGATCCCATTAAATGAGTGCTTTCAATGAAAGAAGGAGCTTTGCTAGTTTGAAATGAAGAAATGATCTCATTATTCTAGAAATGAAACACTCAATATCTAAAAGCACATTTGTGTTTACATAAAACATTACAATTATTGGAACAAGCACACTTGCAAACATTGGTACTCTGATCCTATTAAATTCCATCAAGTAAAATGAATGTTTGTTCTTTATTGGTTTTCCTTATAGGTATTGACTAGTTTAATTCCCAAACAATGAGATTGTCTCCTCAATTTTACATGATAAGACCTAACTTTTTATTGGAAGGAAAAATTTGTAGAAAAAGATGGTGAAATTAACATTTTTGTCAAGACAAAATATTATATTCATGAAAATCAAAATCCATTGAATTCCATCAAAAAATGGTGTGATTGGCCTATATTACCATTTCTTTTTCATATTTTGTGTAACCAAGTGCTTGCAACAAAAGAAGGAGCTTTGTTAGTTTGAAATAAAGAGATAGTCTCATTATTTAGGAATTGACACACTCAATATATATAAGCACATTTATGTCTACACAAAACATTACAGTCATCAAAACAAGCACAATTGCATACCTTTGGTATTATGTCCCCATTGAATTCCATCAAGTTAAATGATTCATTGTTCTTTATTAGTTTTCCTTATAGAGACTGAATGGTTTAATTTCAAAACAATGAGATTGACTCTTTAATTTTTCACGACAAGACTTTACTTTTCATTAAAAGGACAAATTTACACATGATAGTGAAATTATCATTTTCTTGTCCTCATAAAATATTATATTCATAGCAACAAGCTTGATTGTACCACTTTGGTACTACAAATCCAATGAATTTCATAAAAAAAAAAAAGGTGTGATTGTCCTCATAAAATATCATATTCATTGCAACAAGCTTGATTGTACCACTTTGGTACTCCAAATCCAATGAATTTCATAAAATAAACTATTTAAAGTAATAAATTCGTAGCCTTAGGAACAAGAAAAATAGGTTAATACCCAATTGTCCTTAATAATTGGAAACTTATCCATAATCCCCAATTGTTATTCACTACTTAGTGAATAGGAAGAGGGCAAAAATGGATCATAATTTCTAATTCTAGCTATTGATATACATTTAATCAATTTAGTAGGCCTAACCAAATTAATTGAACAATTAATCATTCAACTATTAAATTCAAATAACCCAAAAAAATTCCATAAGAAAAGAGAACAACATACTAGAACAATTTATACCATTGAAATATAAAAAATTTTGAAATCCCCTAAAAATCTTGAAGAGCCAAGCTATACATCCTAAAAAAACAAATTCATTCTAGAGTGATTATTTGATTCTATGTCCATTCCCTTTTCTTCTCTCAAAAGATGGTTATTTATATTTTGAAGAATGTACATAGTAGCAACCAACACACCCTAAAGACTCTCAAAAATATCTCCTAAAATATTGAAGACATCTTGATCTTGTATCCTTAATCTTCCAAAATTCCTATATTGTCATTAAAATTGATTTTGAACAAGATATAGTAAAAACTAGGATCTATCTTCTCCATAAAAGTTGTAGTACTCCTTTCCAGCTTTCCAACATATCCTGCTTTTCCCAAAACAAGGGTTTAGAGCCCAAGTTATGACCTAAAAATTGAGATTGACTTCGTCCAATGTAGGATAAAATCTATAGCAACTCTCCACTATTTTTGAACCATTAAACAACCAAATTGAGATTATTAAATATCACAATTATGAATGAACTAGAAGTAGACTTTTAGTATTAGATCTTTTTATAATTTATTTTGTTTGATTGATTTGTTTATTTTAATTGTTACAAAATCAAAATTCAAATTTTCACCCCAATTACACTAAAGTCTTTAATTTTTAGTTAATCAATAATGAATTGAATGCACTCCTTATGGGATCAACCCTTGCTTACACTATCTATTGTTAAATAATTGAGAGTAAGGAATCAAATTTTGGGTGCCTTAATGACAGCTACCATAAACTTCTCATTTTGTTCTTAGGAGTCATTTACCCAAAAGAATTGTTAAATTAACTTAAATGTCTATATTGATCACTAATTCCATTGTGAAATGTATGTGATTTTATCTTAGGTAGTCCAAATCCATCAAAGTCCATCAAAAAAAGAAACTATTGCTTTTAGTTTGCTTTTGTCACAATGAGAGAATTAATCATTGCTAGAAACATGGAATAACATCTCAATTACTTGACTGTAGGACTTCTCATATAAGTAGTTCGAATCCATTGAATTCTATTGAATAAAGGAGCCATTACTTTTAAATAGCATTCTTTTCTAGAAGATGCATCACTCATTACTTTAAAGTAGGGACCATCACTTGATTCCTTTCAAATAAAGTTTTTCCTTTCATAGTAAGGAATCATTAACACAAAATAAGCATGCAATTAACATCCATATCAAGGCTAAAAATTAATATCATTGTGACATGTAAGTCAATACACCTTAGGGAGTCTAAATCTCTTGAATTATATCAAACAAAGGTATCATTCATCCTAATTAGCTTTTTTAACATGGATATAATGGTTAATTGCCTAAAACACAAGACTAGCACATCATTTATAGCTAACACTATTCTTTCATTCCATGGAGTCAATCACATAATGGAATCATGAAATTAACTTAAATCACTGATCTTTGATTCCATTGTCATAAGCATGATGTTATATTTTGTGTTGTCTAAGAGCACTAAAGTCAATCTAATATACAAGCTTTTACTTTTGATTGGCCTTCTCTATATTAGAGATTCATTGATTGCTTAAAACATGTCTCTTAATTACTTCACAATAATACTTCTCACTTAGGTAGTATGAACCCTTTAAAGTCCATTGAATAAAAGAGCTACTACACTTAATTAGCTTTCTAAACTAGGAGAAAATCGTTCATTGTTTGAAACTTAAGATTGTCACCTAATTTCTTAGCAATAAGGGTTCATGTTTCATTTCAAGGAATGATTGACACAAAATAATCATGCAATTAACATCCATATATACATAACAAACATTAATTTCATAGCAATGTGCACATTAATACTCCTTGGATAGTCTTAATCAATTAAATTCCATAAAACAAAGGAGTCATTCATCTTGAATAGCTTTTCTCACCTTGATGGGATGCTTCATCGCTAGAAAGACTAAACTGACACTTCATTTTTAGGTAATCAAGCTTCTTTTTTTGTTCTAAAGAGTTATCCACAAAAAATAATCTCAAACTTAACTTAATTATCTACACTAATCACATATTTCATTTTGAGACAAGCATTATTATGTCTTGGGTAATTTGATTCTATTGAAGTTAATCCAATAAATAAGCTATTACTTTGACTCACTTTCTTTCTAAGGAGGGAATTATTTATTACTTAAAAATGTGAGACCATTTTATGATTACTTAACAATATGACTTCTCCTCTAGGAAGTTCAAATCCATTAAAGTCCATTAAATAAAAAAGTGATTACTCTTGATTAGCTTTCTTTACCAAGACAAAATCATTTATTACTTCAAACTTAGGACAATCACCTAAATTCTTTGTGATAAGGCTTTTATTTTTGTTGTAAGGAATCATTCACATAGGATGATCATAGCAAAGCATTCTAAAACATAATCAATGTATGACCACTTTCACAAAAACTTTTTTTTAAAAAAAAATAAATAAAGGAGAGTTATTTGAAAAATAAATAAAAATAAAGAGTATATAATTCAAATATGATTTATTCTTGGATTGTCTTCCAAATATTATTTTTGTTTAATGCCATTAGTCCAACAACATGCTTCTTTAGCCTAGATAGATTGGATCTTCCAATTTTATTGCCTTGACATTTATACCTAAATACCATCATAAGAAAAACAAAAAATTAAGCCTGTGTCCATTCACCTCAAACACCTTATTTATCTTTAAGCTCCTTATCTCAATTGCACCATGACCAAAAACATTAGTAATAACAAAAGGATTGACCCATTGAGAGTGCAACTTACTTGGAAATAATTTAGGCTATGAATGGTAGAGGACTTTATATCTAACAACAAAGTTCTTCCTTAAAATCTTTTGATCATGAAAGACCTTCAATTTCTTTTTGTAAATTTTAGTGTTGTCATATGCATCATTTCTTGTTTCTTCAAGCTCTTACAATTGTAACTTCCTTTGTTTCTTGCCTCATCTATCTTCTTGTTGCATTGTTTGATTACCCAATATGTTTTATGTTCTCAAATGGAAAATCCTAATTTGGCAGCAGCATTATTGATGTTGAGGTTAAAAGCTTCTTTAACTTGTCACATGGTAAATCTATTATAGAAACCTACATGGTAAAGAAAAGATTGAACCTCCCATGCAATTGTGAGGTAAGGTAAAAAAAAATAATATCTATCTTGCTTCACCATAAAATGATATTTTTCCCAATTTAGAACCATATTAGTTTCCAAAAACATCTCTTTATTATTAGTGCAAGGTTATCTAGGAGTCTATCAATTAAAAGAATGGCTAAATTTAATTAAATGTCTTGACCAATCACTAAGTTCTTGGTGAGATGTATATCATTATGTATTGGGCAGCTTGAATCCATGAAAAGTTCATCCAATAAAGAAGTTGTTACACTCAATTAGCTTTCTTTGTTATGAGAGAATTTTTATTACTTGAAATATGAGACGTCTATTATTTATTTGACAATAGGACTACTCTTTTAGTAGTTTGAATTGATTAAAGTCCATTAAATAAAGAATAGCTTTCTTTTCCATCAAAGAGTGATTCATTATTTCAAAACTTTAGACTATCACTTGATTCCTTTGCAATAATGCTTCTCTTTTCATTTAAAGAAATTAGTCACACAAAATGGTCATGTAATTAACATCTATGTGTACACCAAACATTAATTCCTTTGCAACATGCATTGCAATCATCCTAGTTGGTTTTAATCCATTGAATATTGTCAAATGAAGGCATCATTCATTTGGATTAGTTGTTACCAAGATAGAATGGTTCATTACCTAAAAGATGAACACCACTTCATTTCAAGAAAATAAAAAGCTTCTCCTTTCATTACAAGGAGTCATTAACACGAAGGAATTGTGATATTGCAGAAATCACAAATTCCATTGTGAGATGCATGTTATTTTGGCTTGGGTAGTTCAAATTGGTTGAAGTCACTCAAATAAAGGAGTTATGACTTTTGATTATCATTTTTTACCAAGAAGAATAATTCATTTCTTAGATCATGAGGTTGTCACTTGATTCTTAGGTAATAAGGCTTCTCAATTGATTGTAAAAAAAAATTTATAGAAAATGAGCATGCAATTGACATCTATGTCTACTATGGATAGTAATATTGTTGTGACACACATGTCAATACACCTTGGGCTGTCTAAATCCATTGAATTCCTTCAAATAAATAAGTTATTCTACTTGGTTAGCTTTCTTAGGGAGATAGATTAGTTTATTACCTAAAACATGAGATGTTCACTTCAATTATGGCTAATAAGGCATATCCTTTTTTTCTAATGAGTCATTCACATGAAGGATTCATGAAACTTAAACATCTACTATGACTCCAAATTCCATGGGACATGCATGTTATTTTGTCTTTGGGTAAACATGCTTTACTCTTGATTAGCCCTCTACACTATAAGAGATTTTTTCATCACCTAAAACATGAGACTATCCCTTAATTACTTAACAATGGGACTTCATTTTTACATAGTCTAAATTCATTGAAGTCCATCAAATAATGGAGTGTTTGGAAAGGAGACATATTGCATCTTAGTGCCAAAAAAAGTGTATTATGGTGTTGTGGGGTAATAGTGATATTAAAACTAAAAGTGAGTTTAATAATGACTCCATGCCACCATTGGAGGATGTGGGTGACAGAGAGGAGTACACAAATGAGGGAGACATGCTGGTGGTTAGATGAACATTGAGTGCATAAGCTAACAAAGATGATAAAGTGCAAAGAGATAATATCTTCCACACATAATGCTACATCAATTATAAGGTATGTAGCATGACCATTGATGGGGGTAGCTATACAAATATAGCTAGCACTACTCTAGTTGTAAAGCTTAATTTACCAACCACAAAGTAGCTTAGAACATGTAGGCTTTAATGATTGAATGAATATAGAGAGCTTAAGGTAAATAAGCAAGTATTAGTATTATTTACTAGTATGAGATATATTGATGAGGTCTTGTCTGAGGTTGTACCATGCATGCTAAGCATATTTTGTTAGGAAAGCTATGACAATATGATTTACATGTAATGCATTATCGGTTTAAGAGTAGATTAAATCTAGAGTATTACCTCATGGCTTGTACACCCCTTTACCCATACTTGGCCAAGCCTAGCTTGATTTCTCTATGTACTTTATGGTAGGACTACGACAACTAAAAGGGATAGAGATTTTGTATTTCTTGTTGTTGGAAGGTTTTCAAAGATGGCACACTTGATCCCATGCCATAAAACTAAGGGCTAATCAAAGCTCAAACTAGGATACAAAGTCCTACATTTTGTATTTGTGGTAGTATGTTTACACCATAATATTATAACTTGAATGATATTAGGGTTTTTAAAATTCTATCATCACTAACTAAAACTGTTATAGGTGTTACTTGACTTTTCTAAAGCTGAAATATTGCAATATCTATTAATATGCAAGATGCTGATAAATTTTTCTCTTTATCATGGTAGGATTTTGGAAATAGAGCTTGAGGTTCAATATGTAGGAGGAAAGCTCCACTTTTTTGAAGCCATTAACACTAATAATTTGTTAATTTTAACTACATAAGCTCTTGAAAAGAGACTAGGTTACACAAGTGTAAAAGGTTAATTGTACAAATTTTGCCACCAAACCTTAGTTAAAAGTAAGCCTTTTAATAGGATATTTGATAAACCTTAACTAGAAATGCTAGATGAGAATGTTGCATCAGGAGAGCACGTTATACAAGAATATGTTACAAAAGGGGTTTGATGATCCTATAATAATTGAGAGCACTAATGTAGTTGAGCCTAATTGATAAAGAGATAATGTAGAGCCTTGTCTGAAGCACATGTAAATGGGATTGGCACATAAGATGGTGTTGTCATTAGTTCCACTAATTATATGAATCAAATGGGAATAAAAGGATCCAAGATAGCTTACAATGGAGTCCCTAATGATTTTGGATTCTATAGAGATAATAGTGCTACAAGACCATAAGATTATAAGGATGATATTAGACTTAGGCAAGAGATTTTGTTTGAGGATTTGGGACATCAAAGGGCTTGATGTACTGCTACTAAGGATGCTATTAAGGTGACTATAACAAAGTGAAGAGACTTTGTGTGAGAGACATTATAAGGATAATACTAATGATAATGATGAAGACCTTGATTTCATTTCACTTGATGATGAGTTAGATGATGAGGGATATGTAAATGCAAAAAGGAAAAGGAAACAACTAAGAATATGAGAGCTACTAGATATGATACCTAGATGGAAGCCAATGTTGAGGAGCCCACAAAGCCTATTAACAATACTAAGGGTGGACAGTAGAGTGGGTACAATGATTTTGATGTTGAAGTTGACACAACAGTGAGTAGTAAAGAAGGTAATATGGAAATCCAAATAAAGCAAACATGTAGGAGAAAGAAGTGCAAAGAATATAATTCCTTTGGTGATCACAAAACATTAAAGTTTATTACAAAGATGAGGCTTGAGGGAGCTAATCAATTCAAAAGGTGAATCCAAAGATATGCGATCATTAAAGATTATCTAATGAAATGGTGTAGATTTGGAGAAAAGATGATAAAGACTATATGACAATTTGTTGTCTATGGAAATTCTTTGTTAGTTGAGATAGATGGTAGTTGAATTTCATGATCAAATCTATGTATGACACCTATAATTGTAGTTATATGATGAGGAACAAACAAGAAATAATTAAGTGGTTGGCTAAAGAATACCTAAGTAAATTCAAAAGGAATCTTAACTGGCTAGTGAAGGATATGTTGGTTGAAATTAATGAGACATATGCACTCATTGTTACACAAATGCATTGTTATATTGTAAGAAAGAAATGGAAATGTTGACAGGATCTATGGAAGACACTATAGCAAACTTAAATCCACCAAGATAGAGTTGAAAATAAAAACCCAAACAATCTTTTCTAGTTAGAGATAGATGATTTAGAAATTGATCTTAAGCATATATTCCACAAGTTTTACATTGGTTTTAAAGTAGTAAAGAAAGGTTTTAAAGCTAGATGTAGCTCAAAAATAGGGCTTGATGGCTTCTTTCTAAAAACATTTCTTGGAGGTGCCTTATTAAGTGCAATTGGTAAGGATGTGTACAACCAAATGCATCCTATTGCTTGGGAAATTGTGACAAAGGAAAACATAGCTAATTAGTAATATTTCATGAAGCTACTAGTGGATGATCTAGGCCTTTCAATTGGTCTAAGATGGACAATCATGGGTGACTAGCAAAAGGTATGCTTATTAGATTTAATGATATTGAGTTAATAATTTATTTCTTGGAGATAATTATGGTTTATCTACAATCTTGTAATCTCATAGCAATTGACCCAATGGTTTGCTAGTGCAAGGTATCCTAGACAATGTAAAGGAATTGTTGCCACATGTTGAGCATAAAAAAATGTGCCAAACATGTATATGTAAACTAGCACAAAGAATTTAAGGGCCATTCATTGAAAAAATGCTTTTGGAGATCTATTTAAAGTAAAAATGAAGCTAAGTTCAAAGTAGCCACTAGAGAGATGAAGAAATTAAGCCCATAAACATTTGATGATTTCACTAATAAAGATGTCACATAGTTTGTAAAAGCATACATCAATACTTGGCCTAAATGTGACATTGTGGATAATAATATATCTAAATGCTTCAATTGGTACATTGTTGAGTCAAGGGAAAAGAGTATCATTAATATGTTAGAGGGCAAAAGAGTTGCTTTGATGGAAAGAATTAGGTAGAAGAAAAAATTGATGAAAGATAATGTTGATGTAATATGTACTCATTTTACAAAAAAAAATTTAAGTAGATTAAACTTGAATTGAAGATATGTTTTTTATGGTCAAATGAGCGTATAAAGTTTAAAGTATCCTATAATGATGATAGGCATATTATAGATGTTGGTTCCAAATTGTGCACATGTAGAGCCTTGGATTTAATAAGGATTCTTTGTAAACATGTTATGTCATGTATTAATCATCTAAGGTGAAACTTAAATTATTATGTTGATGCCTATTATAAACAAATAATGTATATGATAGTGTATAACAAGTCCATTAAGCCTCTAAATAGATGCAATATATGGCTTATAGTTAAGAATTGCATAATGTTGCCACCTCTATTCAAAACCATGTCTAATAGACAATAAAAAGGTAGGAAGAGGGACAAATACAAATCTCTTAAGAGGCATGGACATATCAAGGGAAGGGATTAAGATGTGATGCCAAAAATGTAAACAATTTGGATATAATGAGAAGTTGTCTAAGAATTGATATTCCAACACCAAATATGATGATAGTAAGTCATTTTGCAAATGATGCATTTATTATTGATTTATATATGACTAGAATCTCATATTTGAGGGAGGCCAATAAAGCAAAGGACTTCAAATCAACAATCACATGGAAGCCAAGCACAACCACTGCAAGGAGAGCCAACTCAAGTTAGAAATTTTAATAAACACTTTGTGTTCAATATTTTCAACAATTTATTGAAATTATATTTGTGACTGTATTAGGTGTTATAGCACAAGAAAAGAGGGAGAATGAAGAAGGAAGTCACAACAAATCAACATGTCTTGGTCCACAAATTATTGAGAGACATCTAAGGCCATCAAGTTCAAGTTAAGTGAGTGTTACTTATCAGTTAGAAAGATTATCAATCACTATTATTAAGGTACATCAATAGTTGATTGACATTGATGTTGTAGGGTAAAACATAGTTAGACCAAGTTTAGGACCATATGCAGTACGGAGATGGTAGACCAATCATCAAGAGCTAGATCCATCATCTATTGGTAATGAAAAAAAGGGTTGTAGTTGAGAATAAATATATGAAAATTGGATTTTTTTTTTTTTCAACAAAGACTAGAAATGTATACTTGAGTTTATGTGAACTACACATGTTTTTTTGATAATTGACAATGGAATGTATCATGATAAGAGAATTGTTGAATGCTTATTTCATTTTACAAAAGCCTCTCATTCATTTGCAAACGTTTATTTTTGTCCCTAATCAAATTAAGGATATGGCTCCTAAAGTTTTTGGACAATTAAATGTAGTTGCTAACAATCACAATAGTAGGACTCAACCATCTCGCACTTGCAAATGAATTGTGTAGTTGATATTGGAATAGGTTTTGTCATCTTTTTTTGCAACTTATTACTTTTGGTTTAAATGGTCTTTTTATCAATGGCTTAGAACATTGATGGTCAATTTTTTGGCTAGCATTATGTTGGCCAAATTGTTATGCATAGTATTTTTGGCAATGTCAATTGCTAATCAAAATCTTTCCCTAAATATTTGAATTGGGCTAGATTGAGTTCCAATTACAAACTCTTAATATCTTAAGTTTTAACTTACATTTGAATGTAAGTTCAAATTACAAACTTTTAATTCCATCAATTATATTTATATTCCATAATTCTAACAATTTTCCAAACATGCATAACCAAAAGCATAAACCCATTTACAAATCCATTATTCAGGTCATGTCCAAAAACAGTAATTTGCCTTCCCAAGTGTTTGATGAGTAGTAACAAACATGTTTAAGAACAGGAAGAAACATGATATAATTCCTTCCCCCTAAACACCTTAAAGATTAGCATTTTCTAAACAACATTGTGTTCACTCTTTTCAGTTCAGCATAATAAACTTTCAATTGAGTTAATTTCTCACTCATTAGTTGGTTTTTAGTTTTCTTCAAATCACTATCTTTTTCTAATAACTAAACCCAATTCACATGGAGATTAATATGCTTATTAACACTCCTAACTCTAGCCTTTAGCTCTTTGTTTCTACTTGTTAGTGACTTAATCACCCCCTTGTAAACTTTATCGAGTTCTGGATTCAACCATCTGAAGAATTTGTAAATGTCTTGCTTTCAATAGCAGCATCTCAAAAATCTTCATCTAGGGTTATTTTAGCCCCATGAGGTATACATTTGAGCTGCCACTCCATGATTACAATGAATGTGACCTAATCTTGCACTTGTACAAGATGACATCCAACTTGTAAATTCCATACTTCTACTTTCATCCATCTTTGCAATCTTCACATAATCAACGTTTCAACTTTTAAAGTTGTGGCTATCTTTAAATGTCTCTCTCTCATACATACTCTTTTTCTCTCTCTCTCTTGCACTCTCTCTCTCTCTCTCTATAGCTCAAAATTTCCATCTCATACTCTGAATTTCATGCTATATCAATAATTAAGATTCTATTGAAAATTTTGGAGCCGTATGGAGATTTGAGCGTTGATTTGGAAGATTTTCTTTTTTGGCATTTTCGGAAATGGAATCGGAAAAAAAAAATTCATGTTTTGTTAAATTATGATGAAGATAATTTGTGTCATTTTCAAATTATCAGTTAACAATTTTAATTGAATGATAAGAAGTGGTTTGGGCTCAAAAGGTCCATAATCAACCCTCCATCTTACGTGGATGTCATCAGGTCCTTTTGTTTTTAGAACATGTTATCGTATAACCCCATCAATGTGCCACATTATAACGACTAACAATTTCTTTCCATTTGGTTTAACTTTGTGGTAGATTTGTTATCAAAAATTTTACAGTACCTAAATTGTTAAACTTTAAATAGCTTTGAACACTATCCAGTGAATACGTTTATAACTTTGTCTTTCTCTCTCTCTCTTTTTCTTTCCATTTTTGCTTTTTTGTTTTAAAGTTCTGATGCATTAGGGTGAGTTGTATCTCTTTTACCAAACAAGCCAATTTAATAGGCTAGAATGACCAAGATTTGAGTCATTCACTATGGATCTTATGTTCTTTTGGGTAATAAATATAACTAATGTTAGAAGGATAACAATCAAATGGTGAATTAACCAAAGGTAGAAACTTAGATATAGATTGATTGTCCAATGGAAAGTTGAGCCTCAACTCTTAGAGGATACTTTAGGCCCACACTTTATTATTACACGTGTTTTAGCAAAGTTTAATTAAAAGGATTACTCATAGAGAATTGGAAGATTCAATCTTACTTTGTTAACAATTCAAAGTCAATTCCAACCTAAGCAATCTTGGCTTCTTTGGAAGTTTTGGCTACTTTGGTCATGTTCTCAAAGTCAAAGTGCAATGCTATTCTTTTCACTAGATGATCAAGCATTTGCTCAAGAAAGATGTTAAATATAAGAAAACCGAAGAAATGGTAGGCAATTAGTAGGCAGGGTAATAAAGGAGGCTAACAAAGAGGATGATTTAATTGAGAAAGTCCATTTTTTTACTTGCTTAATCAACAAAGCAAAATAAAGAACTAAAAGTGAGTTAAATAACTAAGCTTATATAGAAAGGTTTAAGGGAATAGCAAGGGTTTGATGGCAACTAAAGCTTTAAATCTCGAATTAGAGTCAAGATTTTTATCTTTTTTGATTTCTTTACAAGAAATTGATAACTAAATTGTCTATGACACTCGCTACGAAAATCAAAATTGGGAGAAGAGATAAAAATATTCCCACCAATAAAATGTAGGATTACAATGATTAGATATAGCTCAAGAGCTACAAAAAGTACTTGAGATTGACCTTCCTAATCTTTCTTTGAAATTCATAAAATAGCATAATTGTAAAGTACACTACAAGCACTTAGGTAAGGAAGAAAAATTGTATTGTTTTTAAATCAGAAAAAAGATGAAACTTAATATAGAAATCAAAGGCGCATATAAGGAATGATGCATTAAACTGTTCTATATTTTCCAATCAACCAACTTGCTTATGCTGATGCCTGTACTTTCACCAAAAAAAAAAACATACATGAATATCATGGTAGAATAAGATAATTACAAATTTTTATTAGGAGATAGAAAAGTAGCTTGAAAATGTATCATGAACTTGAAATAACTAATTAACATGCAAATTTTTTAAAAATGCAGTTGTTTGAGTGCAAGATTTGCTCAGCAAGACATGACACATATACATACAAAATATGTAGATTACTTAGTAATCAAGATTGAAGAAAGTACCAGGTGAAATGGTTACCAACGTTAAATCTAAAGACATTCACAACCCACTCAACCCATGTGCAACATCAAGGATAAGAACTTGCTAAGAAATAAGACTATTTCTTATTGGTTTTTTTATCAAAATTACCATATACCATCTTTTATTTGAGAAAAAACACAATTACCTCACTACAATGCTTTTAGAGCCAATTGCAGTAGCATGAGTTCTTGAATAGATTATTCACAACGCAAATGTTGGTTAACAGGTTCAAAGCAAGTAGCAAATTTGTTGCAACTCACTTGATTATCTCCATTAGCATATTTGGTAGAACATTGGTAGAAATCAAATTTACATATGAAAGAAAATCTTAGCTAGAAATATTTCCCTATTTTAAGATGATTAAGTCTTAAGTTTTCATTAGGGATTTGTGCATATACAATATAGGGAAAATACCACTTGTATGTTCAACAAGCTTAAGAAGTATGCTTGCCTTGCTAGGATTTAGGACATTCATCCTCAAAAAATCAATTGATATAAAGGAAGGGGACAAGGAGAGGTTAGAAGCCAAATTATTTTCATGGATACAATGTGATTAACAATTGTTTTTATCAGTAAGGGACGAGTTAAGTTACACACCGATGAAGTTTTGTGTACACTGCGATTATTACAATAAATCTCCAAATAGCTTTAGCTATATTCTCATTCCATGCAATACAATAACTAAAAAGCAAAGCACTTAGTAGGTTTTCAGCAAATCCATACAAGGGCATTATTCAAGAAAGTACAAAATAAAAGATAAGATCAAAAATCAAAATGAATGAGAACACTGGTAATAAAACTTGGTTAATTAACCTCAACATCAAAAAATTCAAACAACCAATGAGAAGAAAATAGAAAACAATCAACTAGAAGAGAGTTCCAAGATAACATGTTAATGGAACTCCAACAATAGCAACATTATCTTTTGTTGGAAGATATTACTAGCCATTCAATATCTTACTGCATTCATTTCTGAGCTTGCTTCTTCAAAAATTTCTTTTGACATGTCGAGTTCTAATTGCTAGCTTTTACAAATTTTGATCTATGTTTCATTTCACAAATAGTCTACAACCATGAATTAAACTTTTGCTAACTAGATGGGGCTACACACATGTTTAATCACAAACTTTAGAAACTTTGCTTTCAAGAAAGCATGTATGTGGAAGCTAGCATGGTACTAAAGATTTATTTTTGAGTGGTTATTTGTCCAAGGGGAGGGAGGCATGTGTGTGTGAAGATCTATTTGTACATTGTATCTATAAGTAGACAATGTCACAATCCCAAATACATACATATATATGTAATTTCTTAACCATGATAATGGAAAACATGGGAATTTTGCATAACAGGGGATTTTAAAAAAAAAAAAAAAAAAGCATGATTGATGCATTTGGAACCTTTCAAAGTAAGCACTTACCTTAGGAATAAGCTTGAAAGGGTTTTCCTAGGATAATTTTTGTATACATAAGAAAAGGATACATATTAGAGCCAACCAACACCTCATTAACAAGCGCAAACACAAAAGTCACAAGAAGTTCAAATTGCCTTGCTAACAAGCATGAACATATCATACCTATTGGAAGCTTTTCTAGGTATATAGACACTTACTGAAATGTTAGAAAAGGGAATATTAATCCACACAAATGAGTGGAGAAAGGTGAACACACATTACAAAAAAGAATTACTAATTATGCTTGCAACTAGTGTATGGGTCATGTAATGATGAATTAAGAGCAACACCACTTCTCGCAATGTTTTGAAGCATAAACTCCAAAACTTTTTGACAACCAAAAGCAAAATTTTTTCCTTAAGATGTCCTTTGTTAGGAGTAGCATATGGATTATTTACAAATATCAATCTTCTTATCAATAACATTCACATTAGTACTTGCAAGCACATCTCATTCACTACAAGCTTTAAAGTGATGCAAATGAGAAATTAATCATTAAATGTTTGGAAAGCAATTAAGCATTACAAATTATTCTTCGAAGCATAACAAAATTGCCAACATCATCAACTACAAGTGCCTCAAAAGTCAAAAACAACCTAGAAACACATAATCGTCAACATGATATATGATCATCCAAAAAAAGAAGTGAGACATATGATGCTTCTCTTTCTACTCCCATCCAAATGATCCAACTAAAAGACATGAAATAGAAAGGGCAGCATCATTTCCACAATCTAGCCATGCATTAGCCTCAAGTAGCAAGACAATGACAATTAAAAAAATAAATGGACATTTTTGTTTTTTTGTTTTTCTTTTTTTGGGGGGAGGGGGATATGGTGAGGTAAATTATGGAGAAAGGAAAGGAAAGAAAAAAAAAAGGTACAAGCTCAATACAATGCTTAGAACATTATTTTCTTCTCTCAAGCATTATTTTTTACCAAGCACCAAAGCAAATGAATTTAATTTTTAGATACCTACATGGCTATATTGAAATCACTATTGAAATACAAGATAGAAGAATGAAGATACTTGACTAGTTGTAGGGAAACTTATGAATATGTTCACCATCACCAATATAAACATCAAATACTAAGCAAAAGGAGCAATAAACCAACAATAGATATGGCAAAGCCCATGAGATTTAAATATATCAATCTTCATAATGTAGTCTTCAAAGAACATGAATATCCAAGAGAAGTTGTTGATTGTCATCATGTTCCAACCCACCAAGGATAAAGAGCTTCATACCATCATCTGGTCCAACAACAACTTAACCACTTTCCAAATGTAAGGAAAATCACCCAGTATGAGCAATCCATGGTGGATGAAATAATAGTTCTTATAGTACTAAAATTTACTTTATCCCATTCTATTCTTTCAAATTCCATGCATATGCTACCCTATTGCCCCTTTATCTCACAACTTTGTTCTAGCCATCACTAGTCCTTGATTGTAAGACAATTAGAATACAAATAGAAATTACGAATCCTTAACATGGGAACTCTAAACATTCTAAATGGAAAATCTTCAAACATCCAAATTAGTTTGCTTTTGACAATATTATCTCCGTGGCATCAAGTACTTTTATTCTAAAACAAGTAACCCTTCATGTGAATATGATTTCAAATCCATCAAACATGTATACAATCACATTCATAACAACTTAGAGCTAATCTCACAATTAATAATAGTTTCATCTTTTTACAATTAAAATTTGTAGATACTACTTAGCTGACACATTAAGTTATATGTTTCTAATGAAAGATATAATATAGAAATTAACTTGGAACCTATAAAGCTTTCAGTCTAGGTAATTCTTACAATTTTAGTCCTCTTCTTAGCACCAAGATGACAAGATACATCAAACACAGCAAGCATAGACTAGCTCAACATTATATAAATCTCATTTGCATTAGGATGGAGAGCTATTGAAAACAATATTTATTGAGGAGGTTCATTCAATTGAAAAAAAAATAATACTTGGATTCTTGGGTTGAGGCCAAAAAGCAAAAAGGCCATAGGAGTCAAATGGATTTATAGAACCATATTGAATGTAGATGGCACCTTACATAAGCTTAAGGCCATGCTAGTTGCAAAGGGGTTCTTATAGTTACATTGGTGCCTTTGTTCCTATGGTTAGATTAGCTATTATAAAACTCCTCTCGACTGTGGCAACTCACAAACAATGGTAGCTACACCAAATGGATGTTAAGACTGCCTTCTTAAATGGTACTTTGTAAGAGGAAATCTTTAGTGAATACCCACCCAGCTTTATTAAGTTTAGAAAGGAAGACAAAGTCTATCTTCTTAAGAAAGTCCTCTCTATGCATAAATAAGCACCAAGATTATGGTATAGTAGGATACATACATACCTACTTAAGCTTAGCTTCACCAGGATTATGATAGAAGCAACTCTTTAAGTCAAAGCTAAAGCATTACATATTCTTTACATCTTCTTATATGTTGATGATCTTATGATCATTAGAGATGCTTGCAAGCTCATCCATCAGTTTAAAGCTAACATGAAGAAAAAATTTGAGATGATAGACTTAGGTGGCATGAACTACTTCCTAAATCTAGAAACCTATCAATTTAAATAGGGTATTTTTATTAGTTAGGCAAAGTGTGCAAAGCATGTTTTGCAAAAATTTCAAATTCAAGCTTGCAAGGAAGTTGCTATCCTATTGGCTCTTGGTGTCAAGTTGCAACAAGATGATGGGTCACCAAAGATTGATGCAAACAAATTCAAAAGCATCATTGGCTACTTACTATAACTCTCAACCTCCAAACTAGACATTACATTTTATATGAGTATTTTGTCTAGGTTTAGTCTTAATCTAGGCACTTTGGATCAAAAAGATCCTAATAAATCTAAATCTAGAAAAAATTAGGGCTACTACATATATTGTAACAACCAATCCACCATTGCCATCTCAAAAAATCTAGTGATTCATGGCATAATCAAATAATTTAAAATAAAACTTCATTTTATCAAAGGTTCAAGAAAAAAAAGGGGTGGAATTGAATTTTGCACATCCAAGGAGGAATTGGTAGACTCACTTGCAAAGGGACCATAAAAAATCAAATTTAAAGAGTTAAGAAAAGGCATTGGCATGCAAAGCTATAGCATCAAGGAGCAGTGATGTTCTTATAGATCATAGCAATCATGGTGTTGTAGCTACACTAGCTAGCATATGTTCCAAACCCTTGAGAGCCATCTTTCCCTTCAAAAGCTAGCTATTAGTCATTATAGCTAAGGGAGACATGAGGAAGAAGCTTCAGAGTAGTCTAAGTGACTTGTTTAAGTTGTAAATTTGTATTTAAATTTGAAATCTTTTGAATTATATATAAGCTTAAGTAATCAAGTGTCATATAAACTTATTTATGCATAAGTAATATTTGAATTTGAATTATGATTTTCAATTTATGTACTAAGACCCCTATATAGGGTTAATCTAATGAGAATGAAGTTAATTAGCTCCCAAAAACTTGTCTTAATCTCTCTCTCTTTTCCTTAATCCCTAAGTATTGCTTCTATTCCAAGTTATAGAAAGAGTAACAATCTAAGATTCTCAATAACCTACATGCTTAAGGTTGCCACTGCAAATGATAAGTAAATTTTTTGACACCAAATCAAATGTCATAACTATAACTCTTGCATGTGCCAACCAAAGTTCTCATTTTTAACATATAGAATAAAAAAAATTGTACAATGAAGCATCCCAAATAATCTAGGGAAACTTAACAATCACATATAAAAGAATACAAGTAAGCTCATCAAAATATGGAGCATGAACTAATTTCCCCATCTTCCAAAAAAACACTAGTAACATGTAACTGCTATCCATCAAAATCTGCACCTTCTCATGAGTATTCAAGTTCCAAACTAAAGCAAATATGTCCTTGCCACTTGATGGAATTTAAGGATGTTATATTTATTTTAAGATAATTACACACAAACACAAACACACACACACACACACACACACACACACACACACATGAAATGGGAGAAGAAAAAAGACAATGAAGAGCAAAAAATTGCAAACACAAATTAAACTCACCACCTTAGGATAGTCACATTGATCATATTTGCTTAAAGTAACACATGTATACTTGGTGGATGAGATTCCCAAATTTTATGGGTAGAATTGCTAGTGACTCTAAGGTTAGTAAGAAAGTTAAATCAATAATTACCTTCACTTGATGCATGTTGTAAATGACAATCCTAATATTGATTCAAAAGGCATACACATTAAAAAATAAGAGGATGATGCAAGTCAAGCTCCCACCCATCTTTGCTAATTTTTTAAAAACACAAGTTTCCACTATGTTTCCACAATGATTCAACAAAATCCCTTTTCCCATGTTGTCTATAAAGCAAGACAAACAACCCTCAATTCTACAATGGCCATAGTAATACCCCAAAATATTTAGAAGTTGTACATCCAATGGCAACATTCATCCCTTGCAACTCCACCATATCTTATTAGACCAACATTTCCTTTACATGATATTCCACATTAAATTTCAAAAAATCAAAGGTCTTCGTAGCTACCAACTTATCAAAACTTTGGTTTTGAGTAATTATAAATTTCTTTTGCTACAAATTTTCTAAGGCCCAAATGTCATAAATTTTAGTCACACACCTCCTTACAACCTTATTAATCTCTAGTGGAGTTGGCACATCTCTTAAGAAAAATACTCTTAGTTTATCTATCCTAGACTGGCCAAAGAGTTAAGGAGAAGACTAATTGATCTGAGCATCTCTAAGAAATAATCAAATCATTCAAATTACTAGATTTGTTATGGATTTATGAAAGAGTTTTAAGGTCATTGTTCAAAGGCCAACATCCTAAAACTAATTATATAAATTTGCTCAGCATGGACACAATAATAAATGACAAACACTATATTCTCCCAATGCATGTCATGCTACTCACAAAGACCATCATTTGAAAGTCATTGAATAAACCTTCTTTTCATTTGTACAAAGACCCCTTTTCCAATATGCCATGAAGACATTTTCATGTATTATAGGTTGGCAAGTGCCATATACACATCCAATCCTTTGAACTAAGTCCTTCTTCATCTAATAAAGGCATTACTTACAAAAAATCTCCTTGAGTTTGATGATTATAATAGCTAGTCACTTATCCCAAAGTGAGAAGACACATAAATGCCTTATAATTGCATGCACATATTTTAGGGAATCTTACTAGCAAAGGTGCTCCAATTCCATTTATCATTGCTATGTAAGTATTTATTAACTACTTGTAGCAATCACCATTCTCTCCATCTCTAACAAAGGAACATCCATTACCAAAATAAAAGCTTACATTTTCACCATTTCCCACACCATATTAAAGGCCCTTTTGGATTAAATATATATCCCTTAAAATTGCAAAACAAAAAGAGGATGAGTTTAAACATTAGCACTTAGAGAAACTCACAATATAAAATTATTTTGACTTAAACAACTAGCACCCAAAACTATTCTACTTTGTAGAGGATCTCCTGGCCTAGCTTTGCTACAGAAGATAAATTCATAGGATGGGCCATTCTAAAATTCAGTCCTCTAGCCCATCTTGGGTTATAAACATCTTCTCATGCCCAAGTTGACCTCATGATGATCATCCAATTCTCATTGTAGGCATAATTAGTTATCTTTGTCAATCTCATCACAAATTGATCTTGAAAAGAAAGACATTAGGTAATATGAGATGGTTTATGTCATTGATTGGACAAGTGTAGCTCTTTCTACTAATGAAAGTCAATTTGCCTTCCACCCACTCAACTTTGATTAGAATTTATATATGATATCATGAAATGACTTGGGGTTTCTTGTATCGAGTATCAAAGGTACCCCTAATTACTTGCCCTAGTCTTGCACCATAAAAAGACTAAGAGAGTGACTAATAGAATTTGCTAAGGTCTAGTTAAAGTAAGGAGAGACAAGTAGTTTAAACTATTTTTTTATTCACTTTCTGGCCAGATATGGTACAAAAATGGAGTGTATCATTAATTACCATTGCTGGTGAGGATATAATAGTTACTGCAAATGGTAACAAATCATTTGCTAAAAAAAGATGAGATATGGGTGGCTTATGCTACAAAAGTTTCAATGCCTTTCATCTCTTTTCTTCTAGAACTTACAAAATGAGGTGGGAAAGTCTTTCAACACAAGGAATAAATAAATATAGGAACATGCAATCACCTTGTTGTAAGTTGCACTAAGGTTTGAATTCTTCTATGCATTCACCATTCCATAAACCAACCATTTCAATTGATGTCGTGCACTCCATTCTAAGAGACATGAAGTATGGGGAAAAGGATCTCAATTGAGCATATTACACATAAAGCACTGATTCACCCCATCCTAAACCTTTTTTAGGTTAAACTTCAATGCCATATAACCCAATTTTCCATGCTTCTTTGTCCATATAAGATTCAATATTTCCATGCTTCTTTCCTTAAACTTTAGGAAGAGAGATGAACCTATTTTCATCAAAAATAACATCCCTCCATTTTATGATTGTGGTAATAAACATAGAGTTGTTAGTGCTTACGACCACGAATCAATAGGCTTTTCCATTATGAGCATATCCCAAGGAGATACACTCAATTTGTCATTCACCCAACCTTTTACTTTTAAGTTCAAGAACTCTAACCATTGCTTTATAACCCTAAACGCTTAAGTAATTAAAATTTGACTTCCTTTTATTCCATAAAACATTTGGGGTTATTTTGTTCCTTACTTTTGGTACTCTATTCAAAATGTGGCATGCTATAAGTGATGCCTCACCCAAAATCCATTGCTTAAGCTAGAATTTGACAACATAGCATTGATCATTTCCATCAATGTTCAATTTTCATGTTCTACAACAACATTTTGTTATGGTATGTAAAGAGTAGTTTGATGAATGATTCTCATGGACTCAAAGAATATAGTGTCATAATATTCTCCTCCTTAATCAAATCATAAGCATTTAATAACATATTCACATTGCAATTCAACTCTAAATTTACAAACTTTGAATCTTTCAAGAACTTTAATTTTAGTATGTAGCAAGTAAATATGGCAGAATCTAAAGTAATCATTAATGAATGTCACAAAATATCTCTTTTCTCCTAGTGGTGGTATGTTATGCAAATCACACACATCACAATGAATTAATTCCAATATACTTAAAGATCTTTGAATGCTGGAAAATGTGTTAACGTACAAGTTATGCAAGTACAAACTTTCTACAATGATTTATCTCTTGCTAATCACTCTATGATTGATGCGTAGTAGATGGTCTTATCATGAGAAAGACCTTAGAGGAGACATTGATGTTTGGAATTATTTCACACATTTTATGTCACAATTTGAATGTTTTTTCTAGTTCTTAGGCTAATTAGTCCTAATGTTTTGGATTTTATTTGCATTTATCTAGTCTTTATTATTTTGTAGATTTAAGTGGCAAATTGGGCTTCAAATGGGTTTAAGGAAATAAAGGATTTGGACTAGAATGCATCTCATATTTTAGCAAGAATTCCTATTCTAGAAGCTTGGACATTATTTGATTTTTAGGCCATAACTAGAACTATAGACCTCAAATTAGGATGTTCTTTGGCTTTTTAAAAAGCTAATACATAGGGCTACATCTTCCATAAAGTCACAACTAGATTTTCTATCATCTTGATATTCAACAATTGGTTGGAAGTCAATGGTGCAAATCTAGAAATTAATTAGTATAAAATTAGGAGTCTTAAAATATAGGGATTAAAACTGATTTTGTGGGCATATTATTAGGGCAATTTAGGGTCTTAAAAATAATATATTTTAAGAGCAAAAAAATGTCACAAAATGGAGGCTTCAAAGCAGTGGAGAAGGGGAGGATGAAATGCCAAGTAATGAACTTAAAAGCAACAAAAATAAGAGACAAACATGCAAGACTCAAAGAGTGTCAACCATTTTACATCCTCCTCTTCTTCCTCATTATTTACTAATTTATTATAGGATGTTTTGTGAATGGTTTGTTGTTCATTATGTGTTTTGATGAATATGAGTCACTAGTTTTTTTATTCTAAGGCAAGGATGTAGTCACTAAATTTTGTTAACAAATTGATATTTTGATTATTTTAATTATTGTCAGTTAATTCAAATTGATGCTTTTGATTTTCATTCACGTTAATAACTAGCCATTATTTGCAAGTTTAATGTATTAAATGATAAAGCAAAAGTGAAAGTTTAATACTAGTTTGTAAAAGTGTTAAACATAAGTTGTATAATTTAGAAATCAATTCACATTTTTATGATCATTGTTAAGAATTCCACAAATCTTAATGAACTCATATTAGTTTCTATAATCATGAAAGTAGATATAGGATCAATATGAGTATGTAGTTGAGTCTTGAAAGAGATCATCATATACCTTAGGGAATTTAATCATTGTTGTTAACAAGTTTTAATGTTAGCAACCAAGTGTTAAGTTTGTTAATGGTATTTGGTTGATGAAATCTTAGTCTGAGAAACCTTATTTATTGAAAGTGGCATTGTCTTGACTTGACTAGTATTTGATCCCAAAGCGATCTTGTTGTCCATTAGGTTGTATAAGAGCATTCATGCCTTGGAGATGCATTTCAATTCCTTTTCCTAGATTATAGCCACTCTTCATCATTACTTTGGTTGCATTTAGTGATGCTTTGCATGGTAAGGGTCACATCTTAAGGTATAACTCCTTCAATAAGGGAGTCATGTTTATGATTTTGAAAGATTAGAAGGCGCATTCCAATGCTTCTTTAGCTACCTCAACATTAGGCATCTATAGAGATTAAGTGACAAGCAAATGATATTCTACTCAAATTTCTATCAGCTGGTCACATGTTTTGAATGTTTTGAATTTCACCTTTTGGTGCAAGGTGTAAGGGATGGCTCTTGTTGCATGAATCCATGGACATCCTAGCAGGCAACTACAAATAGTCTTGTTATCCATAATCTAGATGAGCATGTTAATAATGCATGGCCTACCTATATTGGGAGCTTAATTATCCATATGACTTCTTGTTTTGTGTCATCAAACACTTAGACAATTATATGGTTAGGTGTTATGATGGTGATGTTAATTGGCAATTGCTCCAAGGTCTTTGGGCATGACATTTAAGGATGTTGATGAAGGCATAAGACATGTTGCAACCATAATCAGCATTTTGGTGTGATTATACCTATTAATTAGAATTTCTTCATCCAAAAATGAGATGCAGTTGCTTTTCATGATATTATAGACAAAGTGATCAAAGTTGGCCAAGGGGATGTTTAAAGAGACATATGCCTAATTAAGAATGTATAATAAGGACTTTCATTAAGATTTGAAATTCATTAGCAAAGAAAGGATTAAGATTTGGGCCAGAGTTTGACAAAACTGCTCGACTATATTGTACTCACTTTGCTCAATGTATTTGAGAAACACTCTATCATCCTTATTAGCAATAGTTTCCTTAGACTCAAGACTCTGCCTATTAGATGACCATGCTCCTTTAGCATTTTGAGGAGAAATCTCTTCAACCTCACTTGAGATTGACTTGGCTTTCCTTTTGTTTTGTTGAAGCCAATCTACATACTTTAAGGTCTTCCACCCCTTGCTTCAGGCAATGCCTTTGAATCTTATAACATTAGTTGTTGTTGAAGGCATTGCATCTAGCACTAACATCCCATCTTAGGAGTCCACCTAATGGTTGTAATCTTAAGGGATTGTTTTATTATGCTGACGAGGGTCATAAAGCCTTGAAAGAGGAGAGACCTAAAAAATTAAGTGAAATATTTTTGATAATGTCAAGTTTTTTTTTTCTTCAATAGCGAGAAGATTGGTTTTGCCAAGTTGGTGTCTATGCCAATTTTGAAGAAACTAAGGTTTGTGCTTAAGCAATAATTATTTGGACTTTCTTGAATTTGATTTTGCTACCTTATAATCTAAAAGTGGATTAGTGTTAACATTTGACTTTTTCGTTATTTTTGAGAAATTGATCCATCCTTCATCCCTTAACTCTTAGACTTTGCATTTGAGAATCCAATTGTCATTTGTAGAATGCCCAATCTACCCACCATGGTATTGGCATTTAACATTGGCATTATACTAATAAGGGTTGGGTGGTTTCCACAATTCTCTAGCCAAAATAATGACTTATTCATTTTGAATGAGCTAAGGTAGTAATTTTGAATAAGGCACTAGTATGGGATCAACCCAATTACTTGGATGTGTTTTTATGCATGCACACCACTATGAGAGTCATGGTTGAGAGCTTTGGAATGAAAATGGGGTCATCAAATCATATGACTAGTATGACCATTGAGGAGTAAATTGATCTCATGGATTGTCAAATTACTAATACATAGGGTATAATCCAAACCAACTATCATATTTTGTTGCATAAACCTCACCTTCTTTCTTCTTGGTTACCTCGATTTTCTTAAAGATTGTAGTATCAATAGTAACATTAACAATTTCAATGAAAAATTATAAAAAATAGAAATTAATTTTGAAAAATTATGACATTTGCCCCATCATCATCGACTCCAATGCAATACTTACTCAATGACACCCTCAACTCCTCTTACAATACTTACACTGTCACTACATTAATTTTTCTATTTTTCAAAATAAATTTAGAATTTATTTTAATTTTTTTGAAATTAATTTATGATTTTTAAGAATTTTCAAAATTAATTTTTATTTTTAGATTTTTTCTTCCTTTTACAAATTAATGTAAATTTTTTCTTCTTTTTAAATTAAAATATAATTTTCCAATATTTGTTTACAATTTTTTTTTACATTAATTTCTTTTATAAAAATTTTTTTTCTAATTTTTATAATTTTTTTAAAAATAATTTATTGTCACATCCCCACAAATTTGCTAATGTGCATCTAAGGTGGCAAAATTGGGTTAACAAGGTGCTACATAAACTGTCACATAGTAAGGATAATAGAGGACTAATAGGAAAAAGATACAAATGGATGACAAAGCAAATGTAAAGGATGGATTCTAAAAAAAAAAATGATGGGTAAAAATTTCAAAAGTGTCAAAAATTGTAGGTGAAATCTTATTTTTTTTATCACTTTAGGTGTTACCAAAAGGAATTAAATTTTTTAGTAAGGCTCAATTTATATTAGCTTCAGTTGTTGCGGGTTACAAGTCACTCATATTTGGGTTTCAAGTCATCTCAAATTCAAGTTATTCAAATTTCATATTATTCAACTTTCAAGTCATTTTGGATTTAGGTTTTAAATTATTTGGATAAAAGTCATTTGAGTTTTAGGTCAATGAATTTTTTTTCAGTCAAAAAAAAACATATTTAAACAAATTTTGGGTATGTTAAATTGGGTTACTTGGTTAGGCTTCATGTACTTAAATTTCACTAAATGTTGAATCACTTTTTCTACTCTAGTTAAACCAAAAAGAAAAATTATAAGTAGAAGTAAACATAAGATAAAAGGACAAATGATAGAAATATCTGATATTTTAATAATAAGATAAAGCCAATTTCTAGCAATTAATCTAGGAAAGAAAAAAAAATTATATCTTTTGATATTTTCTTGTTTTCCCGTGGCATTGGAATTGATTAGAATTAATCCTCAAAAAGTTGCATAATTATAATAATACTTGGTTTTAAAATTTTTAATTATTTAAGAAAATTGTAATAATATTTTATATTTAATTGCATTTTAATATATATATATCAATAAGCCTCATTACAAAGTAAAAACAACTAAGAGTAAAATGCACCTACTGCTTCTTTCTCACAAACAACATTTAGTTATTATCCATACACTTCAAGGAGACCATATGAAAGGTAATGTGTATTGAACACATTATAATTACTCTAAATCACTCAATTAACAAGTTTATAATTAAGTAGAGGTCAAATTCACATAAATTAAATTTTGATTAATCAATTAACTAATGATCTTAGTTGTACTAAGTTCACACAAATAAGAGAATAAAGAGAGAGGAATTTGGTTTTAGAATGTAGCAAATGATATGCTAAACATCTTAGTTTGAATAGTTATCATACAAGGTAACCACTAAGTAAAGATAATTATGCTACATTATTTTTTGAAAGAAAACATTTTTGCGTTGTGGTTGTAGTTTTTAGTTAATTCAACTAAAATAACTTATTTTTTTTTGACAAATTTATCAATTTCCATAAATTTTTTGAAAATTTTATCAATTTTTATAAATAACAAATTAAAATATTCAATTAAAAATATAATAAATTTATTAAAATTTTTGTAATACATAATTTCATATTATAAATTAATGTTATCATCAAATTCTTGGTCTTTCACAACTTCTTGCTCTAAATCAATGTCATCACTAGAATTTTTGTCTTCCACGAGACAAAAATGGAAAAAAAATCAATTTCATAATTGATTAAATAGTTAACTAATGCTTGTAGATTGGATCTTGATACAATTCCCATATACACAGATCATATGGGGATTTGATTCCCCCATTTGTAGAAAAAGCTTAAATAGTTAGCTTTCCCCACACTTACAAACCCACTCTTTACTTTGTAGATGAACAGCAATTCACTGGTAATTCACTCAAAGGACAGAATTGCTGTCCCAAAAAAGTCATGTAGCTTGATAGTTACTTAAGTCTATCGAATTATGACCTGAACCCGTCATCAACCACGCCCAGTGAACATTTGCGTTTCTCTCCAATTGCATGCACCCCATTGGAGGAAGCCCTCCAAGGGGATATTTTCCTGGCACCAAGGCCGTAAAGGTTCTTCACGAAATTCCCCGCGATTCCTGCGAGGAAGTCTTCGTATTGGGTGATGGTGTGCTGGGACGATCGGCCAGGAATCGCGTAGAAGTTCTCCATGAAATCATTTGTCCCCAAGCTCATCATGTGTAGGGCCTCGGTTATGGTTTGTTTGGATTGTACTTCACCAAGATAGGCTCTCATTTTAGTCTGGTACTCCTTGTAGCACTCCAATTGCTGCCGCAGTGGAATCACTGACTGCAACACAATTGCACAAGCATTGGTCATCGGTGCCTTGACTTGGCTCATAATTAACTGGCGGAGAAATGATAAGAGAGGACAATACAAAGGAAGTAAATGATGCTGTTGGATTGAATTGGCAATTACTAGCACATCAGAAGTGGCATTATCATAGCCAGTTGCAGCAGAAGCAAAAGTGACTCCAACAGCAAAATCAGATATGCTATAGGCTGGATCCAAGTAGGCGGGTATTGTTGGCTTGAGACCCAGAGCCAAGGAGATTAAGTCCGTAGCAATTCGACCGTTTGAGAACCTCCCTATAGGCAGGCCCCAGCAAAATCCGTACTATACGGCCGAAAATTGCTCCGAGCAACCGTTGGAATGTTGTTGTTGCCAGCATCTACCGAGGAGTCTCCGAATAAGATAATTGCAGGAATTTTTACCTGGATTTGCGGTTGCTACTACTAGGAATTGAGCTAACAAAAGCCACGAAGTGTTCATTTTTGCCTTTCCTTTTAATCCCTTGTTTGTGTTATGAATGGGGCTTATTAACTTTGGAGTGTTAAAGTAAGCAGCTTTGCGATACCTCATATAATGGTTTGAAATGAACAGAGCAATTTGGTGTGAAAGTGAACGGACGTGGTAGGTCATTGCGCAGCGTTAATCGCTACGGCAAATTCAAAATGGGTCCTTCATTATGTAACAGGGCCAGGTTGATATGAATACTGTTTACAGCAGAACTTGTTTTATATAGATTCTGTAGGGACCGGGGACATTTAAGAGATAGAGAGGCGCAACTTCTACTTCCCAAATCCAAATGCATTGATTGTGTTGAAGTAACCCAATTTCCTCTGATTGCTCGTTTGCGTGATTGAATGCAATATAATTATTTTTTTTATATTGAACAAAAAATTAAATCAACATAATTTAATTAAATTGAATTCTTCAAATTATATTTAAATCAAATGAGTAAAAAAAATAAGTAAAAAGAGTAAGATTGAAAAAAAAAGAAAAAGCACAGGAGCGTTATACCGACCATATTATTGTTATCATAGGAGTTTGCAAATAAACACTACAAATATAAAACAGCAAATCAATTAAATCATAACTTACTAATTCTGTTTCATTAGACATTTTGTCACGTATATATATATTAAAATTCATTAACGACATAAATTTTTAAACCTTATTTGTAAGATTTGTATATAACACACTTTCCATTCTTTATATATAGTGACCGAATGGAACTAACTCGGATTAAATTAAATAGATGATAGCATGTAAGGGTGCATTCCAAAAATGGAAATTTTGAAATTTTAGACAAACAATCAGAAGCGACGTCGCAATTTCTACCGTTAAACTATAATTTGAGTGGAGAATGCAGAGGGGACGGAAGAAAATTAATGTTGACACCATTGCGGTTGTAACTGGCCCTAAAAGAGACAAGTTTTGCGTAAGAGGAACCCATAGGCATTGAACAATCCAACAACAGAAAAGGAGGTGCTTCGGGGGGGCATTGTGATTAATACCAAGTCCTCATGTTCATGAGCTATACGTCCAGGGCCAAACGCTGTCTTGGATGGCGACTGTCTCGAATATAAAAATGAAGGGCCATCACCCTTATAATTGGTCCCATTCAATTCGTGATGGGGCTGTAAGTTTTTCCTTTTTTTTTTTTTTTTTTTTCCTCTCTTGGAGCGCTGAGTGGTTTTGTTTATAATTTTAATACTCTATTTGGTAATGGTTCAGGTAATACTGTATCAAAAATCAACTCTCTTTGTAGAGTTGACCACCTGGTCCTTCAATTAAGAGGAGACAGTGATTGATTCCTAGCCTTCTCACCTCTTTCCCCAGGCAAAGTCAAGAGGAGCCAATGATTGATTCCCAGCCTTCTCACCTCTTTCCCCCAGGCAAAGTCCTCTCAGTGACAAAAAAATAAAGAGAAATCAAAGTCATTCCAGTGTGCGTTAAATATCTATGGGCATCGATGATCGAGCACAAATAAGGGTACCAAGAAGAATGTAAATGGGAAATTTAAAAAAGAGTAATCTTCGATGAGAAATCATTTTGATTACAATATTACTACAGATGAGGAAGGAACATTGAGAACTTCAATGAAATTCTGCTAGAAGCGTAGGGATTACGCTGTCGGAGATGATCTTGTTTGTTCTCTCTGTATGATGGGAGGCATCCCAAAATACATAGGTATTGGCATCTGGGCATATGTAAATGAATGCTTGTTGCAGAGGAAACTCATTTCAAATGTCCCTGTGGCACAGCACGCCACTTGCATCACCTCAAATCCTGCCAGTCGTAAAAACCAAGATGACAAGTCTCAAAAATGAATAAGCCTGGCAAAAGCTACATCAGTGTACCAGTACGACATTATAATTCCCCACTTCATATGAACTTTTTAAGCCTAAAACAATGTCAGTGTACCAGTACAATATCACAAGTCCCCGCTTAATATAAGCTTTCTAAGCCTAAAACAATGTCCCTGTGTATCCGGAAGGAAAATGCAACTTGAATTTAAATAATGGGAAGGGACGCCATTAGTTTGGCCCATTTCAATTGTCACAAAGGGACACATCAACGCCTGCAACGTACTGTGATGGCGTCTGAGGTAGTTGAATCCAAAGGTCCCTATGACACCAAAAACATATCTTCCTAAACTTCCAAGTCAAACAGGGTCATTGGTTAGTCTCCCTCGCTTTTGCCTCAACTAAATCTCCTTCCGGTAACAATTAAATATGAATCGTTTCATTTATAGATGAGTGTTGTGTTGGAAACAATATCACCCACTTTCGGTTTTTTATGTTTTGAATGACATCAGTATCAGAATAATGCATTTATGATGAAATTTCAAGTACGTGAGGTTGGTTGCTAGTTGGATTTAGGATAGCTCCAGTCATTTTCAGACATGCACTCAGAAGTCAGCAATTCTTTCAGGAATTTTACCAAACTGATTCCAAAAAACAAGACGTGGAAGTTCGAATGAGATAAGGCACCACTAAATTTGTTTCATATGCCAGCAAAAAATAGGGATAATGGAAACGGTTCTACAAAGGACTAGATTCTCAGCATCTCTAGTCCATGAAAGCGAATAAAAAGGACAAAAACAAAAAAAATAAAAGTAGAAACAAAGACTATACATGCCCCTATAAACGGATTTGTATTTTAGCCAAACATTTGTCCAAAATCCAATCATAATTGATCAGTACAAGTAAAGCAGGGCTTACCGGGCTTACCATATGACGACGGTCTTGTAATAATGTCAAATAAAGTATGGTGAACAGTTTCTGTAAACAGCGCCCTTAAGCCAGGAAGCTCCTTGTTCAGCTGGGAAACCAGACCTACGAACTTCCCATTAAATTCCAGGGCCACATTGTTGTACTCCTCCCTACAACGATGACCCCTGAAATTTGTGGCTCTCTCCAATGGCAAACACCCCATTGGAGGAAGACTAGCAAGGGATAGTTTCCGGGCTCCAAGATTATAAACTTTCCTGATAAAATTTCCAGCAAGTCCCACAAGAAAATCCTGGTACTGGCTAACGGAGAATTGGGATTTTCTGGTGGGAAGTACGTAATAATTTTAAAGAAATTCATTTGTGCCCAGACTCATCAGGTGGAGAGCCTGACGGATAATTGTATTTGGCTTGTTCTCACCAAAATAGGCTCTGAGTTCTGGTAGTCCCTCTAGTGCTCCAGTTCCTTCCAAAGTGGTATAACATTCTGCAATTATTACACATAACAAGGCAAGGTGAAAAGGGTAGGTATAATTTCAATGCCTGAAATCATTTTGCAGGAACAAGAAATCAAAAATTTCTGGTTTGGGGACTCACGAGCACATCAGAAGTTGCATTATCATAGCGGGTCCCAGCAGAGGCAAAGCAAACACTAGTGGCAAAATCTGATATGCTACACATTGCATCCAAATAAGCTGGTATGGCTGGCTTGAGCCCAAAAGCCTCGGACATGAAGTCAGGGGGATGCGGCCGTTGGAGAAGCGGCCAGTGGGGAGCCCGCCTTCAAAGTCTCTGCCATACGGCTGGAAATTGCTCTTGAGAAGCGTGGCAATACCATTGTTGTTTCCTGCATCAACAGATGAATCTCCAAATACTATAATTGCTGGAAGTTTTGATGTTGTTTCAGAAACTAGTGCTAGGAGTTCTGTCAACACACAAAGAACATGCATATATGCCATTTTTCCAACATGTGAATAGCTTTACTGAGCTTAAAGACCGAACCTTCACAAGAGAGATGATTGACGCAAGCTTTACGGCCACAAATGCGGAGAAATTTGGTTGTGATTTTAATGGCTAACTGCTTCGTGATTTGTCTTTTTATGTACTTTTTATTAAAATTTCAAATATGTGATTAATAGATTTTACTGGCTGTACTGTGGCACCTCTGTGCTGAAATTCGCCGAATGTTCATTGGTCTGGAGAGGTAATTTGATTTACTTAAATTATGAATTAAATTAAATTAAATTAATTGTAAAAATAATTATAAAAAAATTTAAAATAAAAATTAAATAAATTTATATAGTATAAAATTATACTTTTTAAAAAAAAAAACAGCGAAGATTAAATCTTAACCGTAGGTCAAATGATTTATAAGCTTGCCCGTTCTTCTGTGTTCGTGAATTGTGATGTTGTGTGTGCCATAGAAATTGCTGCGAGATCAATCGAGAATGTGAGGAGGGGGGGTTTCTATGCTCTTCTGGAGGCTGCGTAGAAGCTACGCATCAGTTTGGAGCAGACCCGTGAATGTGATAGAAAAGGCTGCTAAAGATGGGGAACTGCGAGTTTTTATAGTCGCCGGCGAGGTTTCAGGCGACACTATTGGCTCTCGTCTCATGTCGTCTTTGAAAAAGCTCCGTCCTGTTCCTGTCCGCTTTTCTGGCGTTGGTGGGTACGTTACTGTAAATTAAGTTTCCTCAGTGAAAATAATTTCTTGGTTCGGTTAAAGCACCATTCTTTTGTAGTTTTTATGGGCAAAGTAATTTTTCTTTTGGAGGTTGGCATTTGCATCAAAAATAGGTCAGTTTTCATCCTGCTTTGTGTGAAAATTTTGATTCTTGCTTCTATGTGTATAAGGTCTGCGATGTCCAACGAAGGAGTGTAGTCTTTATTCCCCATGGAGGATATTTCAGTAATGGGCATACGGGAATTGCTACCACATCTGTATAACTTTAAAGTAAGTCGTGAATAAGTGCATCTTCTTACTTGTTAATTCTGGGGTCCTTCGTTGATTGAAATTGAGCATGTGAAAGTTAGGTAAAGTTGAAGGAAACAATTGAGGCTGCTCTTCTGTTTCGACCTCATGTTGTTGTGACAGTGGATTTGAAAGGATTCTCTTTCCGCCTCTTAAAGCAGTTACGAGGTAGTATGAATCCCCTTTCCCTTTGTTGTGTCAAGGTGAATATTGATCATTGCTTATGCGAGAAGCCTCTTGGTAGGAAATCGGGAAAGTGCTTTTTGCAGCTAGATATGGTGTACAAGCATTGGATAGTCCTGTGCACTTCCATTAAATGGCACCATCATTTTGGGCGTGGAAAGGGGGAGAAGAAAGACTCAAGGGCCTGACTGTTTTTGTGGACCATATGTTTTGTATACTTCCAAATGAGGAATTGGTCTGTAAGTCACATGGAGTGGGGGCAACATTCGTTGGCCACCCCATTATAGAAGATGTCTTGAAATTACACTTGGTAAGACTTTTCTCCTAATCATTGAAGACATTTGGTAGTTCCATGGTAGAGCATGTGCATTTGTTTAATCAGTTCTTTCAAAATCTTAAGCTTGACAGCATAAGCCTTTTGTTTTACCCTGACGCATTAGAGTAAATATAATTAGGGAAAGCAGACCTCACCATGTGAATGGAAGATAGAGGAAAATCGTGAAGATTTCAGAAGTAAATTTTTCATTACCTTCAGGTAATAAGGATCTGATGACCAGTTCAATTTCCCATATTGATGTTGATGAGGTAGCCTATCTGGTACTATGCAGCACCAGATGAAAGTAGACTAATAGTTGTTTTAAGCTGTGTGCACAAGGCTTTAATGTTAGTGCTTAAACTTTTTATATTGAAATAATTGATAATGGATAAGGAGTTAAAAAGCTAACATTGTCCTTACTTTGCATTTAACACTTGATTATAAAAGGTGTCACAATTATCTCCTTGCTCCCTGGAAGTCGATTACAAGAGGTCAACAGAATGCTTTCCATTTTTGCAAACACTATTAAACAATAAAAGGAGTCCTTTCCACAGTTAATGACAATCTTCCATGTAGCACCTAATCAGCATGTGGAAAATTATGTCGGTCAAGTTGTTAACAACTGGCCTATGCCTGCTGTATTGATTCCAGGAGGAAATACTTGCCTGAAGCATGATTCATTTAGTGTAAGCCCACTTGCTTGTCTTCAATTAAAAACAAAAGAAAAAAAGGCTTCTGTAGTCTTCTGTCAAAAATAATTTTCTAAACTGCATAGACCTGAAAGATGTGATGGGCCATTTCTGGGTGGTTCTAACTGCTATGAACTGAATGATATGCAGGCCAGCAATTTTGCTTTGTGTAATTTGGAAACTGTATCTTTGGAGTTGCAGCTTGCACGCATACCATGTATAGTTGCCTATCAAGTCCACATCTTAACAGGGTGGGTTATTAAGTACAAAGTGAAAATTCCTTACATTTCTCTTCCCAATATACTCTTAGATTCAGCTATAATTCCTGAAGCTCTCTTTTAAGCATGCACGTCTTCAAACCTAGCATCAATGCTTCTGTAAGTTCTTACTGCATAAGCAGTGAGTTTCTTTATAGTTTCATGTTTGATTTACTGGGTGCATTGAGATGAAAAAATCTCTAGTGTACATTCATTGTCAGTGTAGTATGATTTGTTTACTGGATAAAGTTGGATGCAGAGTAATGACCCATAACTTGGGGGTTGTTTGGCTTTATGATTATGTACCATTACAGGGAACTATTACAAATCAAGGGACTTCAAGAAGAACAGATTTTTGCTGCTGAAAAGGTAATGAGACTACTGTTTCCCCCAGAGAGAACCACAAACCACTTGGGAGAGCCAGATGGGATGACTTCCGCAAATTGCACTCCAAGCATGATAGCAGCATCCACGATCCTATGCCATAGAAAACCTAATTAACCACAGAACATTGTTTAAATTGTTTAGCATGTGGGCATGGTCATACTGGCCAGTGATAAGTGGTAGAAAGGCATTGTCTTTTTTTTTGGTGCCGCTGCCCATGAAAATTGTATTGGGTATTTCCACGTTGTTATTCTTTTTTTTCGCTGGGAATGTACATAGCATTGTGTTCTCGCTTTCCTCAAAGGATGTACTATTGGTAACGTCCGTGCGTAGTTCAATACAAATTCAAGCGACCAGATCTAGATTTCACTTTTAGTCAATTTGATTTCAGGTACATGAAGCTTTCAGTTTTATATAAAAATCGGTGACTACTTTGATTGTAGAATTGAATACGTGATGAGGATTCGTAGCTGGATTGAAACTGGCTTTTTAGGAACTACATTTGTAAAGAGTGTTCAAGGGAATTTCGATAGAACTAAAAAACAAGAGTGGATGAGGAAAAAAAAAACTATATGTGGTAGAGGAAAGTGTCTAGAGACACGATAGAAGAAATGAAGTAGCATAGAAGCTTCTTAGATTTATATTCATCTTTAACTCCTTTATATAAAGAGCGTAGAAAGTTAAAATGGTTACAAAAGATATTTTTACATTACTTGAGCTGAAGTTATAACTTGAGGAAGCAAATTTCTACTACTCTAAAATGAAAATTCACAGTAATTTTTCAACTGCTCTCATTAAGATCTTATAACTAAAAACACTTAAACCAAGTTGTTTCTTGGTTCAAATATGAATTCTTTCTTGAACTTAAAGAAGTCAAACACCAATTTCCACACACTCCTCCTTGATGCTTGATTCCCATAAATTTGATTTGATTCTCATGAGTTTTGATAACTTGAAATTGGAAGAGGAAAGTTGAAGAATGATTTGTTGACTAAAAATTAATGAAGATTGTTGTGTTTGTTGTTGATGTTGTTGGCATGAGATGACTGGACAAATTTTGCAGTAATGATATAAAACTTTGTTTACATTGATTTGAGTTCAATTTTTCTCCTTTCAAACTCATGATGAAGGTTTTCGACTTGTTGAAAAAAAAAAAAAAGGTAAAAAGAATTATTAATGGGTATTATATGTGTAATATGAAATTTTTCAATTAGTAAATTAGATTTAAAACTAATTTAAATATATATATATATAAATTTTTTTTATTTTATTTAAAAATTTTTTAATTAATTATTTTAAAAAATAAAAATAAATTTTAATTTAATTAAATTTAAAGTTAAAATTTTTTTAATTTTTTTATTATATTTATTTTTTTATAAATTTTTTATACAAAATATATTAATTAATATTAAATATATTTACATATAAATTAAATAATAATTAATTTTTTATATAAATAATATACATTTAAATTAATTATTATTATATAATTATTAAATTATAAAAAAATTATAAATATATATATATTTTTTTTGTAAATAACAACTGTCAAATGAGAGTAGCTCTTGAGACAAATTGATTACATTCGAAAGGTGACGTTAATCTTTAATGTCAAATTTCTTAATTACTTTTAAAAGAAAAAAAAAAAAATCGACATGACCCGAACTAACTTGTGTAACCCGCTTGGGCCTGTATAGACCGCCTAATAATCTAAATAAATTGAAAAAGAGTCAAAGGAAGAAGGAGAAGAATTGAAAATCAAAGCCCAAGAACAGAAGGAGAAAGACACATGTAAGTGAGAGAGAGTGATATTAGGAGGAGGGATAAAAAGTCACAAAGAGTGCCATTGGCGGCAGAATCCGTTACAGTAGCATCTGCTGTTGTTAGTCATACTGAACATTAATGTGTGGTTGCATTGTAAGCGTTACGATTGATTTTTGAGGCCGATTGATTGTATGGTAGTAGGATATTGTAATTGATAGAAGAATCTCAATTAATAATAAAATCTTTGTGGCTTCCTGTTTTCTCCTTCCCTCTGCCTCTTTCTCCCTTTCTCCTTCTGTCTGTGTCGCCTTCTTGCGATTATATCTTCTGGGTTTTGTGAAGAAGCAAGAACGAGAAAGTCTTTTCTGGTAGAAAAGGGTGATTCTCGCAATCTGGCTGGAGAGAGAGGTAACTTGGACGTAATTATATGCATATGAAGTTGTGTTGATTTTTTTAAAAATTGTTTTATCTTGTGCTTACGTGTCTGATTAGAATATTTTTTCGTGTTCTGGGTCGATTCTTGTATCCAAGTTTGTAAAATGGGTCATCTCACACCAAAATACCAAATCAAGGTTTTAAGGTTTTGGGTTTAGATTTAGGATTCAAGGGTTCAGGGTTCTTAGTTGTTTTTATTCAAATTTCCCAGAATGCAGTGCGTCGCTGTTCAATTTATGTTGTTGAGAAGATATAAAGATTGGATCTTGTTGATCGGTGAAAGGGATTTTGTTTTATTTGATTTATTTAAGTGATTGATGTTTTTAAGAGGGTTTGTATTCTTTTTTCACGGTCGGTTTATGTGTGTAAATGCCTTGGTTCCTCAAATGAAGTGAGGCTTCTTAATTTTTTTCACCTGTTTGTTCCAATCTTGTGCGATTTTATGCAGTATCATTCTCCTGTGGAATGATTTGTTGCAATGGAATTCTATTTCTGTTTCATTCTTACTTTCTGCTTTCCTTATTGATCAGCAGTTGGAATTTACTACCATATCAATTTGGTTCTCACACGCATGATTCACATGCAAAGAGGTGGAAGATCAATTTGATTCCTTGTGCGAGGAGTAAATGCTAATTTCAATGATATTATCTAAATTTATGACATATTCTCAAAGGATAGGGCTTCTATTCCGGTATATATCCAACAGTTTGGGCATGTAATGCCTAAGAAATTTCATCAAATAATTTGGTCTCTGATTGGGCATTCTTATTGTACTCACTTGCATCAGCGTGTACAACATACCAGTTGCTCCAAACAATTGTCAGAGCCGCAACAAGGCTATATGAAAGGTTTCTTAGATTCAAATAAGAAGCAGGTAAGCTTATAGTGATGGAAGAAGACAACACGAAAGTTGCACACAAACTGCCATTGCGGGAGATGAGAATGTGGAAGTGAGCAGAGATATTGAAAGGGCAAATGTCAGAGGAGAGGGAGATATTGAAAGAGAGAACTTTGTAAGAGGGACAAATAAAAATAAGAGGAAGGTGACTGCAGAAGTGAAAGATAAGTTGTTAAAAACATTACAAAAGAGCTGAAGCAACTTGAAACATGGAAACAGCGACACTTGAAATACTTGGCATTTGAAATACTGAATGGATCCCTCTACCACTTAAGTGTAGAATACAACACAAAGCCATGAGGTGAACACAAAGCCATGAGGTGAAAAAAAAGGACTGCAGTTGATTGTGTTTGTTGCTTAGACTATTTTTTCTGGTTTTGAATAGATACTGTACGGGGCTTTTTCTTCCCCATTTGCAGATATTAATAGGACAAGAGAAATATCTAGGACTTCTGTGTCACCTCCTTCCACCACTACAAGTTTACCTGCTTCATTTATGAGTCTAACAATCCTTTCATGTAGCCTTGTTGTAGCTCTGACATTCAGTTGCAGCCATGCTGGTGCAAGTGAGCACAAGAAGAATACTCCAAGTAGAGGCAAAATTATTTGATGAAATTTCTGTCATGCCCAAACTGTTACATATATGCAGAGATACCCAAAAAAATGCCTTGTCCTTTGAGAATATGTTCAAAATTTAGATACAGTATTGTTAAAATCAGCATTCAGTTATTGATACTCCTCGCATAAGGAATCAAACTGATCTTCCACCTCCTTGAGTTCCAAGTGGATGTGAGAACCAAATTCTAGATTCCAATCAATACTGCAGATTATGCAAATTTTTACCCTAAACCTCTGTATTCCTAGACTTTCTCCTCAGTGTAATTCATAACAGCAGCCCCTGCAATTATTATGTATAAGTAATACCTTAAATAGGCTCAACAGTCCACGGATGTGAACCAAATTCAAGGTAAGGACAATGCAAAAATGGCATTGATTCTCTAGCCTACCCAAAAAAATTTGAGAAAACTGGAAGAACGAGTTGAATCAGTCATGGGTATTGTCATGACATTTGAATATATATGCTCCATTTGTCCTATCTTGCATGGAAAGGAATTTCAAATTTCAAATCATTAGTTTATCCCCCTGCTGTTTTGTCATCATAAACGAGCCGATAGCTTCTGCAGTATATTGGACATCAATTCCTATGGTTTCTGGTGATTGCAAGCAAAACCCATCACAAAGGTGTTAGACCTCCAGGAATCATCACTTCCCTCAAGATAATTTCTATTGAGAGAAGTGTCCATTCAAATAAAAATGAAAGAGATGATCTGCTATGAATATGCAGATGATTTTTACATGATAGATAATTTTTCTTGCCAGTAGATCATATCATTTTTGTTTATGGCCTAAATGAGGGATGAAAGGAATTGAGTCATTGTTGACAGATTGCGAAGAAGCACAGAAGCTCTACACAATTATGATTGTCAGGCTCTCACTCAGGATACTGTCAGTTATATCATTATTCACACAGATCATTATTTTTCTATGTTGAGGCTGTCATCGAGTTTCAATGAGCATGTCATGCTAGCATTATTCCTTACTGTTTTAATTTCTCATAAATTTTGATGCAATGGGCAACAGGTTATAATTGTTGTATCATCTTATTTCAAATCTGCCACCGTAAGTGGCTAGAATGCTGAGCAAAATAACATCCATAAAATAAACTAGGGCAGGTTTGTGGCTGGTATTAGGGAATATGAAGATGTGCTGCATACTAGGCTCATTTCAGGACTTCATTTCTTAGTCATGAAAATGTGTTTTCGAGAGTTCAGCAGAGTGACAAGGAGCAATACTTATGCTGGCATCTCGACTTAAAAAGAGAACTTTGTTGATGTTTCAAGATGACCTGAACTAAACAGGGACTGTCACTACAGTGAGAATCCTTTGCACGGAAAACAAAATGGTACCTATGGGCTTTGAAAACCAATTTTAGATAATGGTGTTAATTGATATGATTTTGAATCAACTAGTTTTGTCACTTGAAAATTAAACTTCTCAGTCTTATTTTTGGATATTTAGGCCATCTGTGGCCAAAGTTCACACCCATGTTAGCAGCTTCAGCTGCAAGCACAGAACTCAACCTTTTCTGATGGAGGATTGATATAACTTACGTTTATATTGGGCAATCATAGTTTCGAAGAGCCCTTGATTCTGGATATGATGACAATCTTGAGTAATGGAGTACCCTGTCAAATATGTGGAATAAAAACTGGCCTTATATGATGACATTGACAACAACAAACCATCATTAACTTACGCAAACGTAAGTTTAAAAATTTTGATAAATTGGTCAATTAACCAGACACTGATTGACAAATACAGTGAATAGAAACATACAAAAAAAAAAAAAAAAAAACAAGAGTGCGAAGAAAAAGGTCGTTTATATGACTTCTGTCAATGGTTTGTGGTAGATACACTGTAACTACACATGATATACAAGCTGCATGCGGATATAATGAACAAAATGGGCTTGGACTTAAATTTGTGATGCATAGATATTAGCCAATATTTTCTATATTTTGGGCCATTGATACTACAAGAAGAAAGATGGATACTCATAGAAAGGGAAAATCCTCCCCTTGAGCCACATTCTTTTTTGCCATCTCTTAATGCATGAGATGGACTGCAATTATCTGAAATCAAGTAGCTGAAAGGCATTATCACTATTGGCACAAACATTTGCTACATGTTTCGTGGATCAAATGCTTTCTTTAAAGAAAAAAAAAAAGGTAAAAATGTTCAAACTGTTCATTGTTGAGTTCGTTTTGATTTTGGCACCACTTAATTTATCCAAGTCCTGAACACAAGCATTGGAAGAACAGAGTGCAAAGTCATAAAACATGTTCCATAAGTCACATCAAGCCTCAATAAGGAACATTAAAATCTGCAGGAGTTTAACTGTTACCATCTGCGATTCCAGAACAACCGAAGTGTTAGTTGTTATAGGACACATACAACTGCTCTGGGCATGCAAATCGTCATTTCTTCGGTACCGAGATTGGCTGCTCCTTCGGGAAACACAGTTAGAATCTGCTGAAACCTTTACTCAAAGTGGAATTCATTGCCTCTCGAGTCTCCACTATTTGTTTCGTCTCATCTTAATTCCCTTGTATGCTTAAGGTGTGTCCAACGAGTTGACGGATTTGTTCGGCGTTTTCAGTTTGAAGTGGATTTTAGCTATGTTTTTTTATCCATGGATCATTTAATATGCAGGGTAGCTTCACTAAGTTAATGTTTTCCTTAATTTCCTGGTCTACAATTCATATATTATTGCAACTCTGAAGTGCAACTCTGTTTGGTTTTTTATTTTGCAATTTATGAAACAAAAGCTGCAACTATGAAGCCCAATCAGCCAATCAAATGGACTGAACTCAAGGAAGGTCAATCTGTCAAAGAACCTAGTTTCATCCTGCTCAAGCTCAACCTTCGATGCCTTGAGAAGGAAAAGGAAGTCTGCAGAGGAAGAAGAAGAAGAAGAAGCTGGTGGCAGTTTTCAACGTCATTTTTTGTTGTTGTCAATCTCTAGTTGCATTGTAATGCTCTAGTTAGATTGTAATTTATACTTGATCGCATTAGATTAGTTAGATAATCATAGCTGGAAACACCTTTACTATAACATTGATCACTTGTTTTTGGGAAAGATGTTTTTATTCAATCATTACTAATACTTTACTGATGTACAAATACAAAAAGTCGTGATTTTGAATGTCCAATAATCTGCCGTAATAATCTCTTTTGTATCCTTTCCTTCTTCCGCCTTCATTCTTCTTCTGTGTGTGTGTTCTCTTCCTTGGTGAATAACAAAATCCATGCTCAACAGATACAGTTTGATTAACTACAATTCTCTAAAATTAAAAATTGTAACCAAGTTGAAAATATTATTTTAACTAATTATGTCCAAGTTATTCAAAAGACCTATAACTTGTTAATGAAAAAGAGAAAATAGAGCATACTAGCAAATGTCTTGTGAGGATAAAAAAAAACCATGAGAGTACCATGATTGAACTAGAAAAGAAGTTAAAATCTGATGACTTCCTCTAGTTTTTCTCTTCTTTCACCTCATAAATTCATTGGAGATAACTATTCTTAATGGACAATGATTATAAAAGCATACTTTAGAGCCTTGATTTATGGGAAGTCACAAAATAAGGTACATAACCACCTCCATTACCAACTAACCCTTCTTTGGCTTAGATTAACTTGCATAGTGAGTAAGTTGCAAAGCAATACAAGGCACTGACTTGCATTCACTGTGCAATATCTAAAATTGTCTTTAATAGGATAATGACATGTGAGACAACCAAGCAAGCCTAGGATAAATTGAATGAAGAGTTTTTTGATAGTGAAAAAACCAAAAATATGTAATCCTTAACCTTAAAAGAGTGTTTGAACTTTTGAGGATGAAGGAAATAGAAACCATCAAGGAATATAATGACAAGCTACTTAAGGTGGTTAATCAAATTAGGATTTTAGGAAAAGGCTTTCTAGACAAGAGCATTGTTTAAAAGGTCCTTGTTTATGTTCTAGAGAGATTTAAAGTAAAAATCTCTTCTTTTAAAGACTTTAAACACCTCACCACCATTAGACTACTTAAGCTCTACAATGCTCTTTAAGCTTAAGAACAAATAGGGCTCTTGAGACAAGAAAAGAAAGCAGAAGGAGTTTTTGCAGAGAAGCACCAACAATGTCTTCAACAAAGGAGAAAATAACAAGGAAAGCAAGACAAAAAGGCTGAGAAAAATATCAAGCATAAAGGCAAAAAGCTATACTCCCCATGTGATTATTGCAAAAATACTAATCATTGGTCTAAAAGTTGTTAGACAAGACCTAATTTGGTTTGCCAAGTAGGCAACAAGAAGGGGCATTTAGAAAGAATATGCTGGCATTGAGGCAAGCAATGACAATAGCAATCCTCTAAAAACAATAGTTGGCCCAAATAGCTAATATGGAACAAACACTTAAGGAGCAACAATTTGTTGTTGCTTTTAGTTCTAGCAACAAGAAGGATCCTGCTTGGCTTGTTGATAGTGGTTGTTTTAACTACATATCTCCAAACATGAAAAATTTCTAGGACATTGATAGATGCTTCCAATCTAAAATCAAGATTGGCAATGGACAACTAATTCAATCTTAAGGAAGAGGTTATTATTAATAAAGACTTAAGTACTAAACTTATACAAGTTGTACTTTATGTACTTGATGTGAGCCATAACATACTTAATGTAGGACAATTGCTAGAAAAGCATTATTATATGTTGTTTAAAGTTAATTGCTATGTTATTATTGATGTAAGGGGTCATATCCCTCGATTTTTGTTCTAAAACTTTATGAAGAGAGATGAACCTATTTTCGTCAAAAATAACATCCCTCGATTTTATGATTATGGTAATAAACATAGAGTTGTTAGTATCATGACTATGAATCGATAGACTTCGCTATTGTGAGCATATTCCAAAGAGATACACTTAATTTGTTTTTCACCCAACTTTTTACTTTCAAGTTTAAGAATAATTGCTCTATAACCCCAAACTTTTAAGTAATTAAGGTTTGGTTTCTTTTTATTCCATAATGCATTTGGGGTTATTTTGTTCCTTTCTTTTGGAACTTTATTCAAATTGTGGTATGCTATAAGTGATGCCTCACCCCAAAATCCATGGCTTAAGATAGAATTTGACAACATAACATTGATCATTTCCATGAATGTTCAATTTTTGTGTTCAACAACAATATTTTGTTATGGTATGTAAAGAGTAGTTTGATTAATGATTCCCATGGACTCAAAGAATACAATGTCATAATATTCTCCTCCTCAATCAAATCATAAGTATTTAATAACATATTCACATTGCAATTTAACTTTAGATTTACAAACTTTGAACCTTTCAAAAACTTCATTTTTAGTATGTAGCAAGTAATCATGATAGAATCTAAAGTAATCATTAATAAATGTCACAAAATGCCTCATTCCTCTTAGTGTTGGTGTGTTATGCAAATCACACACATCACAATGAATTAATTCTAATATACTTAAAGATCTTTGAATGCTTGAAAATGCACTTCTAGTTATTTTTGTTAACATATAAGTTATGCATTTATCTTTGGAAGAATCAAAATGTGGCAATAATTTTCATTTAACCATATCATATAATCTTTTAAAGTTTATGTGTCCTAATCTATTATGTCATATAGAAGAAAGTTCAACAATGTAAGTATAAACATTAATATTATTATTAGCAACAAGATTGAGTTTGAACATTTCATCATAAAGGTAACTCTTTCCCATAAACACACCTCTTTTTAAGAACGAAGTTATTAGCCTTAAATATAAGTTTAAACTTATATTTGCTTAGAAGTCTACTGAAAACTAGATTTTTTCCAACTTTTTGAACATAAATACATTAGTAAGAATAACGACTCTCTTAGATGTGAAATGCAATTCTACTTCCCTAATTCTCATAACAAGAACTATAGTAGAATTCCTTTATGCACAATAATACTGTGATTTATTGGTTTCAATCCTTTGAAAAGACTTTTGTTGTTGCAAACATGTTGAGTAGCCCTAAATCAATCCGCCAAGCAATGCCATCTTTTACTAAATTGACCTCTGTGATCATAATAATCATTTTCTCATTTGTCACTCTAGAAGATACCTACTTTTGTTTTTACTTTTTAAAAGGACAACAATCAAATTTCTAGTATCCTTTCTTTTAATAGAAATAAATTTTCCCTTTTTTTTCCTTTTATGTTTCTTTTTATTATCCTTGGTGATACAAGAAAAGGATCCAATAGTAAACTTCACTCCATGGGTATAGGAGAAACTCCACCACCTTAGAGATATAGGGTTGATAACACTCACCACTCTTAAGGGGTCCACTTAAGAGATATAGAAATGCTAGGGTTAACTTACCACTAAATGGAATCCATTATAGAGATAAAGAACATAAATAAAAGCTCTTTAAATTCCTTAGGGTTAGAGTTTAATTATTCACCAAAAGTTTGTTGTTTTAAATACCAAAGAAAACTATAGATAAAAGGCTTTGGAATATCCCTCCAAGCATAGGAAAATGCTTTAATATCTTGACCTTTGACTATCCTAGCAGCTAATAAAGGAACTTGACTCTTAATGTTCTAAATTCATCTGAATCTTGACATCTAAAGCTTTTAAATGGCTACTCATGACTATCATTAGGCTTGGGTTAAAGGTCCATTAGATGGAACAAGTTTGACATCCAATCTGTTCTTCTAATAGCATAAAGAGCATTTTTTTGTGCTTAGCCCAAGTCTTGGATTAATTCTTGGTTATTCTTAAGAGATGCTCTTGCATCATGCTCCCTCAGTTGAAAGGGTATTGCCCATAAGTCTTCATAATCTTCATGAGATGGAATAGGATTAGCAACATTGAAAATGTTAAAAACTCAATATTCAATTGGCAACTTAATCTTGTATGCATTATCTCCAATAGGCTTTAGTACTTTGAATGGGCAATCAACTTTAGGTTTTAACTTGGCAAATTTTCTAGGTGGGAAATGCCCTTTTCTGAGATGAATCCACACTAAATCTCCTTCTTTAAACTCATCAAAATTTTTATGCTTGTTTGCTTGAGTTTGGTACGTCTCATTCTACTTTGCTATCCTCTCCCTAACTTGCTCATGCAATTTTTTTTTTTGTATGAATTTCACCTGATTCTCAACATCACCACTAAATTGATGTTTTGTTGGAAGAGGAATGAGATTTAGAGGGCTACTAGGGTTAGACCCATATATAACTTCAAATGGACTACATCTAGTAGTCTTGCTAAAGGACCTGTTATAAGCAAATTCAGTATGAGGCAAAAGCAAATCCCATTCTCCAATATTTTTTTTTTCACCAAATTCCTTAAAAGATTTCCTAAGGTTCTATTGATAACCTTGGTTTGACCATTAATGTAAGGATGACAAGTGGTGCTAAATTGTAATTTAGCACCCAATTTCCTTCAAAGGATCCTCCAAAAATGACTCATAAACTACAAATCATGATCTAAAGTGATTGACCTTGGAATGCCATGAAGCTTTGCAATCTCTTTAAAATAAAGATTAGCAACTTGTGAAGCATTAGAAGTTTTAGCACAAGGAACAAAATGAGCCATTTTAGAAAATCTATCGACTACAATAAAGATAGAATCTTTTTTTTTTCTATGTATGCAAGACAAAACTACCACAAAATCCATACTAACATCTTCCCAAGGGGAATTAAGAACTAAAAGTGGTGTGTAGAAAGCTGTATTTGGGACATGGTTTTTTGCTTTATGGCATACTACACATTGCTCCTTTATTCTCATGACATCTTGACTGAGTTTTGGCCAAAAGAAAATTTTTTGCACCAAAATCAAAGTTTTGTTTCTCCCAAAGTGACCAACAAGTCCTCCCTTATAAGCTTCTTTAATAATGGCTTCCCTTAAGGAGCAATTAAGAATGCATAACCTATTATCTTTATAAAGGAAACCATTTTGTAGAAAGAAATGATTAACTAATCCATTGGAACAAGAAGCCCAAATAGATGAAAAATTAGAATTAGATGAATAGAGTTATTTTACAATCTTAAATCCCAATACCTTTGCCTCTATTGTGTTTAAAAGCAAATGTCTTCTACTCAATGCATCAGCTACTTTGTTGAGCTTCCCTTACCTTGTGCTTTATGGAAAAAGTGTAGGGCTGAAGAAATTCAACCCATTTGGCATGGTGACTATTAAGCTTGCATTGTGTATTTAAGTACTTCAATGCCTCATAGGTAGAATACAAGACAAATTCTTTAGGTAATAAGTAGTGACTCCAATGTTCTAGAGCATGAACAATGACATAGAACTCCTTGTCATATGTTGAGTATCTCTGTTTTACATCATTCAACTTCTCACTAAAGAATGCAATTGGCTTACCTTCTTAACTTAAAATAGCACTAATGCCCATATTGGAAGCATCACTCTCAACTTTAAGCATGTTTTCAAAATCTAAAAGAACAAGCATTGGAGCATCAACCATCATTTTCTTTATTAACTCAAAGCTCTTTTGGACTATTTCTATCCACTGGAATGAATTCCCCTTTAAGCACTTAGTGATAAGAGCGACAAAAGTGTTGAATCCTTTGATAATTCTTCAATAAAAAGATACAAGGCCATGAAAGCTTCTTACATCATGAATGGATTTAGGAGTGGGCCAACTAGGAAACACCTTAACCTTTTTTGGGTTAACTTCAATTCCTACTGAAGACACAACATAACAAAGAAACATAATGCTATTTGTGTGGAATTGGCATTTCTTTGCATTAGCATACAACTTCTGCTCTCTTAACACCTAAAACACTTGTTTCAAATGCTCCAAGTGTTGAGAATTAGATTGTTATAATCAAGAATGTCATCAAGGTATGCAATAACAAATTTACCCATGAATGGTCTAAAGACATGAGTCATAAGTTTAATGAAAGTGTTGGGTGCATTAGAAAGCCTAAATGGCATGACCAACCACTCACAGAGACCATTTCTAGTTTTAAAGGTTGTCTTCCACTAATCACTAGGTCTCATTTGAATTTGGTGATAACCATTTTTAAAATCAATTTTAGAGAAAATAACGATAACAAGTAATTGATCAAGTAAATCATAAAGTTTAGGAATATGAAATTTATACATGATAGTAATTTTATTGATGGCTTTACTATCTATGCACATACACCAATATCCATCCTTCTTAGGTACTAAGAGGGCTGGAACAATGCACGGATGCATGCTTTCTCTCACAAATCCCTTCATTATCAAATCTTCATCTTGTTGCTACAACTCTTCATGTTCTTTAGGATTCATGCAATAAGCTACCTTGTGTGGAAGGGGGATAGAGCCTAGACTTTAGTCAATTTTGTGCTAAATATCTCTCATTAGTGGTAGGCCTGAGGGTGATTCTTTTGGCATAACATCTGCAAATTCTTCTAATAGAGGTTAAACTAGGGGATTATGTTCCATTAGTACAACAATTGATTCTTCCACAAACACAATAGCATACATCTCTTTAGCTTCTAAAAATTTCTTTTTAATGAAATTGCTAGAAAGTAAAGTATTGCCCTTCCCATTGGTATACTTGGGAACATGATCTAGTTTTATTGGAACTAAAATAATTCTAACACCTTCCCTCATAAATGAGTAAGTGTTTTTGTAGCCATCATTAACAACTTTCCTATCATATAACCATGGTCTATCTAACAGCAAGTGAGTAACATCCATGGGAGAAACATGACACTATACTTCATCTTTATTGTTTTGCCTAATAGAATATTGTACTAAACATGTTTTGTTTATCCTTACCTCAATTTCTTTATGAATTCATTGCATTTTGTAAGGGCCAGGATGCTCTTTAGTTTTTAGGCTTAGCTTCTCCACCATCTTTGTTGCTACCTCATAAAAAGTGCTTCCACTAATAAATAATGAGGTCACACAATTTTCCATGAGAAGTGCACCTAGTAGTATGGAAGATGCTTTATGGCAGCCGTTCATTTTTGTCTTACTTAGAACTGATGTTCAAACTTCTTTAAATCATAAGCATTTCACCCTTATCAGTGCAAATAACTTCTTCATCATAAACATGGCCTCCTAGCTCTTCTTCATTCTCTTCAACATCTTCCTCCACCAAGGTCACAACTTTGTAATTTGGGCATTCAAAAGCAATCTGCCAATAACCTTGGCATTTAAAGCATCTTTTTTAGTTATTATTAGAATAATAAGCTTGTTTAACACCTTTGGAAGCACTTTATCCCTAGAAAATTTGGTCAAAGAGTGTGGCCTTGAACTCAAACCACTTACTTAATTTGAACCATTTCCTCATGTACATTATTCTCAAGTAGAAATCTTTTTTTTCAATTCCTTCTTCATTTTCTCCCATGTTCTAATTTTTCTTCTCCCCTCTCAATCTATCTATTTCTTTAAGTTCTCCCACCATAGAGAAGCATACATCCTGAACTTTAGAGCCACTAACTTGACCTTCCTATTAGCAGGAAACTCCTTATATTAAAAAATATGTTGAATAGTATGTAGCTAATCAAGGAACTCGTCAAGTTGTATTTTTCCCTCAAACTTAGGAACTTCAATCTTCATGTCAAATCCTTTGAAGTTGGAATTATTCCTTCTTATCGGCAAGTGACAAGAAAAGGAGCCATTACTTGATTGTTGATGATCATCAGAAAATGGGCTTTCATGTGCAGCACCAAAAGAATCATCATCATGATCACATGTCCCTTCATATTGATTCAAGCACTACTGGAGTTCATGAAGTTGTACCCTCATTTCATCCATCTCAAAATCACTACTATCATTTTTTGGAGTTGTAATATATTATCCATGATGAGCCATGAAAACCTGGGTCTTATGGGTTATGCTTTGATACCAAACTTGATATGGGAAAGGGATCCAATAGTAACCTTCACTCCAAGGATATAGGAAAAAGTCCACCACCTTAGAGATATAAGGCTAATGGCACTCACCATTCTTAAGGGATCCACTCAAGAGATACATAAATGCTATGGTTAAGTCATTACTTAATGAAATCCACCATAAAGATACAGAACATAAAAGAAAACTCTTTAAATTCCTTAGGGTCAGAGTTACTTAATATATCCACTCATTACTCTCAGATGTCATTTTCATAAGGATAATGGCATGTGAGATAGGCAAAAAAAGAAAAAAACATGGGAAAAGCTGAGAGATGAGTTCCATGATAATGATAAAATAAGACAAATGAAGTTTTTAAACTTGAAAAGAGAATTTGAGATGCTGAGAATGAAAACATAGACACACTTCAAGATTATACCTCCAAGCTATTAAAGGTAGTTAGCTATATTAGATTGATGAAAGAAGACATCACTGGTTAAAGAATTATTGAGAAAGTTCTTGTTAGTCTTCTTAAGAAGTTTGAAGCAAAAATCTCTTCTCTTAAAGATTCCAAGGACTTTAGCGAAATCACTTTATTAGAATTCGTTGGACAACTTAAAGCTTAGGAACAAAGGAGAAGCTTGAAACTAAAGGTAGTGTGGAAGTTGCATTGCAGGCTTAATTGAAATTGAAGCCATTAACCTTAAAATACATAAGAAAACTACCCTTAAATATTCCAATAAAGTCACTTAGCTTAAGTCCAAAAAAAAAAACATAGGAAAGGAGGAAAGTTCTCAACTTGTCCTATCTACAATACAATTAATCTTGTAAAGGGTGACTATTATCGGAATGGCAAGGTTTAATGCAAGATTTGCTCCAAATTTGGTCATATTAAAAGTATTGCAAAAAGGAGTCACAACAAGGTTAAGGCCAACAATCTCAAAAAGCTAATTTCACTAAATAAGAGGTGAAAGATTAACATTAGATTATAGCTTTAATAGTGACTAGAGTAGAGAATTAGAGATCTTGATTTTGCATAGTGGCTGTACTTACCACATGACTAGCCATGCTGACCTTTTTAAGTCACTTGACACTAGTCATACATGTGGTAAAGATTGACAATGGAGGGCAAAAGATGCAAAAGGGCTTTAACTTGTTTTTCATAGATAAAAATTGTTTGCTTTATGATCTTATTGGCATATAATTCAATAATGTTCTTATGGAGAATAGGAGTTCCATTGAGAACTTGAATTTAATTGAAATTTTAAAATGCAAAACAATGGAGTGATTGATGATTCTAAAGTATGGCAGAAGAGCCTTTAAACAAAAGCAAGAATTTGTGAATCATTTGCCTACTATCAAAGACTTTTTTTATGTGTGTGAAAGTTATGAATTAGGTGTGCAAGACAAATAGTCCTTTTCTATACAAGGTGTTTGGAGAGCTAAAGGGAAGCTTCAATTAGTCAATTTTGGTGTTAGTGGAGTGGTGGAGCCATATTCTTCCAAAAGCAAATATTTCCTTTTGTTCATGAATGACTTCCCAAGGATGTCATCAATGTACTTCATGAAGTAAACATTAGATGTTTTGGGCTATTCAAGAAGTTCAAAGTTTTTGTTGAAACTCAAAGTGGAAAAGTTTTGAAGAACCTGATATTAGACATTGGAAAAAAGTATGTTTTTGGGGAGTTTAACCAATCTTTTAAGGAGTGGGGGATCCAACATTAGTTGACAGATAACTACATTCCATAACAAAATAGAGTGGTAAAGACAAAGAAAAGATGAGTACTAAAGATGGCAAGGTGCATGAACTTTGAGAAGAAGTTACCAAAATCCTTCTAGGTAGAAGCTATCGACATAATAATTTATTTGTAAAACAAGATGCCAACAAAAGTAGTAAAGGGAAATATTCTAATTGAAACTTGGGAGTGATTTTAAACCATCTCTTAAACACTTGAAAGTGTTTGGCTCCTTGTGTTATATACATATGCTAGATGTAAAGAGAAACAAGCTAGATATGAAAGAAGAAAAGTGGAAAAGTCATTGTGAGTAATGACATGAACATTGATAAGAGAGCTTACTAGGATAGGAATGAGTTACAAACTTAAAGGAACTTGCAATAAAAGTTATTGATTTTGGAGATATAGATTATAAGGTTGAATTTGATAACTATAATCATCCTCCCATTAAAGATATATGACCTCTTGCTGGTGTTTAACATAGATTTAATAGACTTATAATGGAACCTACCACCCGTGAACAAGCTCCTAAGGGTGATGTGTGGAATATAGCAATGAAGGAGCAGATTGGCCTAATTAAGAAAAATCAAACTTGGGTCATAGTTGAGAAACTTAAAAACACATAGGTGACAAGAGTGAAATGGGTATTTAGAGTAAAGCTAAATCTTGATGGAGGTGTGAACAAGTACAAGGTAAGACTTGTAGTCAAAGGCTATGCCCATTAGCCTAGAATTGAATACATTGATAAAATGGACACTTTTAGAATTTTGATAGTAATTATAGATCAAATGAGATGGAATATTCATTTAGACATCAAATTTGCATTACTAAATAGTGTTTCAAATGAGGAGATTCATGTTGCTTAACCTAAAGACTTTGGAGGAAAACATAGTGAATAGAAATTTTGTAAGCAAGCTCTTATAAACTCTTTCTTGTATGGCCTAAAATAAGCTTTTAGAGCTTAGGACAATAGAATAGATTCTTTCTTGTATAGTTAGCACTTCAGGAGGAGTGATAATGATGCCATGTTGTAGTCACAAAAAAAATTAAAAAAGGAATACTGATAGTGCCCTTTTATGTTGATAATTTATTTGTGACAGGAGGAAATGAAGAGAAATTAAAGAAGTTCAAAGTTGAATTGCAAAGTTAGTTCTACGTGTTAGACTTAGGACACAAGGGGTACTTCCTTGAGCTTGAAGTTAATCAATTTAATGAGGGCATCTTCCTATGTCATAAGAAGTATGCCTAAAAGATTTTGAAAAGGTTTAGAATGCAACATTCCAATCTAGTGGCAACACCACTGATTGTGAATGTAAAACTAGGAAATGAAGATAATGCAGAGCTAGCAGATACATCCAAATATAGATATTTAATTGGAAGTTTGTTGTACCAAACTACCATAAGAGTAGACATGATGTTTGTTGGTAGTCTATTATTAAGTTTTGATCTAAAAGCCATCTAATGTTTAGTATGATGTAGCTTAGAGAATCCTAAGGAACTCAAAAGGGAAAAATCAGTTTGGAATATGTTATGAACTAGTTGAAGAGGGCAAATTGATAGGTTTTGTACACAATGATTAGGCAAGTATCTTGAAAGATATGAAAAGCACCTCAGGCTATGCTTTCTCACTTGGTTTAGGAATGTTTTCTTGGAATTCCAAGAAGCAAGAGGTGGTAGCCCAATCCATTGTAGAGGTATAGTCTGTAGTAATAGCAGCAGTAGGTGCAGCAGCCAACCAAGCAATCTGGAAGAGAAAAATGCTCAAGGTCCTTTGTTTTGAGCAAACAGCAGCAACAACAATTATGTGTGTTAACAAATCTATAATTGGAATTGAAAATTTCAATACAATATGGAAGGAAAAAGCATGTGAATGTCAAGTATCATGCAATTAGCAAAGCTAAAAGAAATGAAGGAATAAAGTTAAAATTAAAGTATTACAGATCAGAAGATCAACTTGTAGATATGTTAATAAAGTCTCGACCAAAGTCCAAATTTTGATAAGTTGGAAGTCATGCTTGGAGTTTCCAATAAAAATCTCGAGGAGCATTTATGCTCATGATAATTTTGTTAGAGACTCAAGAAGTTTGAAAAGAAACTTTTGAAGTAGAAGAAGGAGCTGCAAATCAGAAATAAAAGCAATAGTGAAGAAGTTGAGAACCAACAAATTACTTGAAGTCAAAGTAACTAATTTTTGTACTTGGTAGTTATTAACCAAGTTTAGTTGTATTCCTTAATTTTAGGAGAAGTTAGATTGTATTATAGATAGTTGTTAAAGCAAGTACAAGAGTTGTTTTGTAAACAGTGAACTAGCTGCCAAAATAGTGTAAAATGTCCCTATATTGGGAACTAAGCTACTACAATGAAGTTTTAAGCTTTTCTCCAGAAATTTCTTCTCTTCTCTTCTTATTCTCCTTCTTTGACACTAACACTACATTGACCATCATTGAAAATGGGCACCTTGGTCATATTCTACAAAAATTTCTACAATTTTTCCATGTGGTTAAATGATCTTTACATGTATTTCTTTATTGAAAAGATTTCAATGGATTTAGACTTCCCAAGATAGAATCAAATGCATTTTGCAATGGAATTAGTGATGGATGCAGACATTTAGGTTAATTTCATGATTCTTTTATGTGAATAACTCAATAAAATGAAAAGAGAAGCCTTATTACATAGAAATGAAGTGGCAGTCCCATCCTTCAAGCAATGAACCATTTTATCCAAGTTAGGAAAGCTATTCAAGATGAAAACCCCTTGGTTTGATGGAAATCAATAGATTCAAGCTACCAAAGGTGTATTGATGTGCATGTCACAATGAAATTAATATTTGTTGTACACATAGATGTTAATTGCTTGCTCATTTTCTTCAAAGGATTCCTTTCAATGAAAGAAGATGCCTTATTACCAAGGAATTAGTTAATAGTATCAAGTTTTTAGCAATGAACAAATACATCTAAGTAAAGAAAGCTAGTCAAAAGAAATAGCTTCTTTACTTACTGGACTTCAATTGATTCAAACTACCTTGAATAGAAATCCTTTTTATAGTAAGGAAGAGATGTCTTGTTTTTCAAGTAATGAACAATTCTTTTGTAGTAATGAAAGCCGTTTAAGAATAATGGCTTCTTTATTGGATAAACTTTAATGGATTCAACTTACCCATGACATAATAACACATACCTACAATTAAATTAGTGACTAGTGTAGACATTTAAGTTAATTTCACAATTCCTTTATGTGAATGACTTCTTGAAATGAAAGGAGAAGCCTCATTAGTTAGACATAAAGTGTTGGCTCATGTTTCAAGGAATGAACCATTCTATCCATGTAAGAAAAACTATTCAAGATTAATGACTTGTTTGTTTCATGGAAATAAATTGAACTACCCAAGGGTGTTGTTAGGGCATATCATAATGAAATTAATTTTCTTCATAGATAGAGGTTTATTAAATGATTATTCTTTGTAAATGATTCCTTGCAAGTGTTATTGCAAAGGAATTTGATGGCATTAAGTTTTAAGTAATGAATGATTCTATCCTTGTAAAGAAAAGTAGTCTAGAGTAATAGCCCTTTATTTAACGTCCTTCAATTGTTTTAGACTAACAAACTGAGAAGCCTTTTACAACTAATAATGAGATAAACTCATGTTTCAAACAATGAACAAATCTATCATAGTAAAGAAGGCTAATCAAACATAAGGGCTTTGTTATTGGATGGACATCAATACATTCAAACTACTAAAGATAGAATAATATGCATCTCACAAGGGAATCTTTGATTGTTATAGACCTTTTAGTCAATTTAATGATTCATTTGTGTGAAGTTTGAATGAATCTTTAGAAGGCAAATAGAATCCTAATTAGCTAGAAATAAAGTCTTGGACTTGTGTTTCATCTAATGAGTATCCATGTAAGAAAAGAAACCATGATGAATGACTTTTTTTTAATGGAATTCAATTGATTCAAAATACCTAAGGTGTATGGATGTGCATGTTATAATGGAATTAATGTTTGGTGTAGACATGAATTTTAATTGCATGCTTATTTTGCGGCATAATTCATTGTAATAAAAAGAGAAGCCTTATTAACTAGGAATTTAGTGATGGTCTCTACTTTCTATTAATGAGCAATTCTATCCTTGTAAAGAAAGGTAAAAGAGTAATAGCTACATTTTTTGATAGACTTCAATGGATTTAGAGTGCCTAGAGCAAATGTCCTATTGTCAAGTAATCAATAGGCCATTTAAAGTTTCAAGTAACAAATTATTCTCTTATTGTAATGGAAGCTAATCAAGCATTATAGCTTCTTTATTAGATAGATTTCAATAGATTTGGACAACCCAAGATAGAATAAAGTGATTTTTACAATGGAATTAGTGATTGGTGTTGACATTTAAGTTACTTTCATGATTCATTTGTGTTAATGACTCCTTAGAATGAAAGAAGTCACATTAGCAATAAATAAAGTGATAATGTCATGTTTCAAGAAATTAACTGTTCTATCTATGTAAGAAAAACTAATTAAGATGTATGACTCTATTATTTAATGGAATTGAATGGATTTAGACAACCTAAGGTGAATTGATTTGCATGTTGCAACAAAATCAATATTTAGTGTAAACAGGAATGTTAATTAGATGCTCATTTTGTTTGAATGATTCCATGTAATTTATGGAGATGCCTTATTTCTAATGAATCAGGTGATGGTCTCGAGTTTCAAATGATGAATAATTGTCTTCTAGTAAAGAAAGGTAATTAAGAGTAATAACTCCTTTATTCAATAGATTTCAATGTATTTGGCTACTTAGAGGAGAAGTCCTATTGTCATGTAAACAAGAAGTGGTCTCTCCTTTCAAGTAATAAACGATTGTTTGAAAGTGAAAGAATCTAATCAAGAGTAATAGCTTCTTTATTGTATAGGTTTTAATTGATTCAGACTACCCAATATAGAATAATGTGCTTTTTGTAATGAAATTATTGATTGGTGTAAACATTTAAGTTATTTTTAGAGTCCCTTTATGTGAATCACTCCATGGAATGAAAAGAGAAGCCTTATTAGCTAGAAGTGAAGTGATGGTCTCCTTTATTAAGCAATGAACCATTCTATCCATTTAAGAAAAATAATGAAATTGAATGACAACTTTGTTTTGTAGAATTTAATGGATTCAAAATACCTTAGTTGTGTTAACATAAATGTCATGATTAAATTTACTTTCTATATAGACATAGATATAAATTGCATGATCATTTTATGTAAATGTATCTTTGCAAGAAAATAAGAAGCCTTCTCACCAAGGAATTAGGAGATGGCCTTAAGTTTCGAGTGATGAATGATTCTCTCTTGGTAAAAAAAGCTAACCAAGAGTAATAACAACTTTATTTGATAGAGTTCAATGGATTCAAACTACCTAGAGGAGAAAGACCTATTGCCATGTAATTAAAAGATGATATCACATTTCAACTAATAAATGGTTCTCTCTCATATGAAAGTAAGTTGATCAAGAGTAATATATTCTTCATCGGATGAACTTCAATGGATACAAATTACTTAGGACATAATAATGTGCATTTCGAAATGAAATCAGCAATTAGTGTAGACATTTAAGTTAATTTCATTATTCTTTCTATATGAATGACAACTTAAAATCACAAGAGAAGCCTTATTAGTGAAGAAAGAAGTGTGTTCTTATCTTTAAGCAATTAACCATTCAATCTATGTATGAAAAGCTAATTAAGATGAATGACTTCTGGAAATAAAAGGAGAAGCCTTAATATATAGAAATGAAGTCTCAATCTAGTCTTTCTAGCAATGAACCATTTTATTTGTGTAAGAAAAGCTAATGAAGATGAATAACCCCTTTGTTTTATGAAATTTAATGGATTTAGACTACTTAAGGTGTATTTACTTGTATGTTGTAGTGAAATTAATGCTTTTGTGTAGACATAGATGTAAATTGCATGATTATCTTGTGTGAATCACTCCCAACTTTGAAAGTGGAGTAGTTTTGCAGAGGAATTAAGGAAGGTTCTCAAGTTTCAAATAATGAAAGATTTACTCATGATTTACAAAACTAATCAATTATATTAGCTCCATTATTCAATTGACTTCAAAAGATTCATATTGCACAAATGAGAAGTCCTATTATTAAGTAATCAAGAGACAAGTTTCAAGTAATAAACAAATCTCTTGTACTAAAGAAGGCTAATCAAGAGTAAAAGCTTTTTTGTTAGATGGACTTTAATTCATTCACACTACTTAAAACTTAATTACATGCATATAGCAATGGAATCAATGATCAATAGGACATTTAAATCATTTTCTTAATTTCTTTATGTGAATGACTCCATCCAACAAGAGGAAAAGCCTTATTAGCTAGATATGAAATGCTAGTGTCATGTTTTAGGCAGTGAATCATTATATCCTTGTAAGAAAAGTTAAGTAGAATGAACAACTCCTTTATTTGATAGAACATAACAGGTTTTGAATACCTTAGATTTTTTGATATGCATGTCACAATGAATTTAATATTTTATGTAGACATGAATGTTAACCACTTAATCATTTTATGTGAATGACTACTTGCAAAATAATGAGAACCTTGTTATAAAGGAATCAAGTGATGGCCTTAAGTTTCAAGCTATGAATGATTCTCTCTTGGTAAAGAAATCTAATCAAGAGTGATAGCTCTTTTATTCAATGGTCTTTAATGGATTTAGACTACTTATAGGAGAAGTACTATTGTTACGTAATCAAGAGATAGTTCTTGTTTAAAGCAATAAAAGATTCTCTCATAAGAAAGAAAGTTGATTAAGACTAATAGCTTGTGTATTGAAGTGACACAAAAGGATATAGATTACCTAACACATAACATCATGCATTTGGCAATAAAATTGGAGATCAATGTAGAAATTTTAGTTAATTTCACTATTTATTTGAGTGAATAATATCTTGAAACATAAGGAGCAGCTTTATTAGCTTGAAGTGAAATACATTGGCATCTTTTAGCAATTACATATTCAATTGATGTAAAAAAAGCCAATCAAGACTAATGACTCCTTAAAATAAAATTAGAAGTCTTATTACCTAGAAATGATGTGTCAATCTCATTGTTCTAGAATGAACCATTTATTTAGTTAAAAAAAAAGCTAATGAAGGTGGATGACTTTTTTTTTTTTTATGGAATTCAATTGATTCAAACTCCTTGAAGTGTATTTATGTGAATGTTGTAGTGAAATTAATGTTTTGTGTGAAATTTATGTTAATTGTTTGATATTTTGTGTGAATCTTTCCTTTCAATGAAAGGTGAAGTTGTAGTGCATGCTACAATGAGTTTAATGTTCTTTGAAGACATGGGTGTTAATTGCATGATTATTATATGTGAATCATTCCTTGTAACATAAGGTGAAGTTGTATTATTGAGAAATCATATAAGAGACTCAAGTTTCAAACAATAAATGATTTTCTCCCAATAAGCAAAGCTAATTAAAAGCACTAGCTTCATTAATGAATTGAATTCAATGAATTCAAATTAGTTGAAAAGGAAGTCCTATTATAAAGTACTTAAGAGATAGGTTTTGAGTAATGAAGAAATACTACATAGTAGAGAAGGCTAATCAAGAGTAAAGTTTCTTTATTGGATGGACTTTAATGCATTCACATATACAAAACTAAATAACATGCATATGACAATGGAATTAGTGCTCAAAAAAACATTTAAGTTAATTTCATGATTTCATTTTGTGAATGACTCCATGCAATGAAGGGAATTTCCTTATTAGTTAGAAAAGAAATAATGGTTTCTTATTTTCGACAATGAATCATATTATTGATGTAGGAAAAGTTATTAAAACGAATGACTCCTTTGTTTGATGAAATAAAATGGATTCAAACTACCTATGGTGTATTGATGTGCAAGTCATAATAAATTTAATGTTTTATGTAGACATGGATGCTAATTGCATGATCATTTTATGTGAATTACTACTTGTAGGAGAATGAGAAGCCTTATCATTAGGGAATCTAGTGACATTCTCAAGTTTGAAGAAATTAATGATTATCTTTTGGTAATGAAATCTAATTGAGAGTAATAGCTTTTTTATTGATGGACTTGAATGGATTCAAACCCCCTAAAGGAGAAGTCCTATTATTAGGTAGTAAAGAGACAACCTATGCTTTAAGTAACAAATGATTATGTCATAACAAAGAAAGTTAAATAAGAGTAATAGCTTTTCTCTAGATGGACTTCATTAGATAAACATTACCCAAGGCATAATAATATGCATCTTGCAATAAAATTAGTAATTGATGTCAACATGTAAGTTAATTTTGTTATTTCTTTGAGTGAATGACAACTTGAAGTGGAAGGAGAAGCCTTATTAACTAGGATTGAAGTGTTTTGTCATCTTTCAACATTTAGCCATTCAATCCATGTAAGAAATGCTAATCAAGATGAATGACTCCTTAGAAAAAAAGGAGAAACCTTATCACCTAGAAATGAAGTGTCAATCATAATTTCTAGAGTGAACCATTGTATACTATTAAGAAAAGCTAATAAAGATGAATGACTCCTTTGTTTCATGGAATTTAATGGATTTAAACTGCTTGAGGTGTATTTAATGGAATTTAAGTAAATGTTGCAATGAAATTATTATTCTATGTAGTAATAGATGTTAATTATCTAGTTATTTTATGTGAATTTTTCCCTTTAAACAATGGTGAAGTTGTATTGTTAAGGAATCAAATGACAATCTCAAGTTTCAAACAATAAATGATTTTTACCCAATTAAGAAAGCTAATCAAGAGTAATAGCTCTTTTATTTAATTAACTTCAAAGGATAGGTTTCAAGCAATGAATGACCGTCTCATAGTGGAAAAGGCTAATCAAGATTAAAAGCTTTTTAATTTGATGGACTTTAATGCATTCGCACTATCCAAAACTAAATAAAATGCATATTGCAATGGAGTCAATAATTAGTAGGACATTTAAGTTAATTTCTCAAGTTCTTTGGTAAACTTCAATGCATTCATAATAAATAAGGTAAATCAAGTGTAAAAGCTTCCTTATTAGAGGGACTTTTATCCATTCAAACTATCTAAAATTGAATAACATGCATGTCATAATATAATCTATGATTAGTGATAAATAAAAGTTAAATTCATAATTTCTTTATGTGAATAACTCCATGTAAGGAGAAGCAAGTGCCTTATTATCTTGAAATGAAGTGTTAATCTCATGTTTTAGGTAATGAAACATTTTATCCAAGTAAGAAAAGTTAATCGAAATGAATGAATCATTTGTTTGATTGAATTCAATGGATTCAAACTACCCAAAGTGTATTTAGATGCATGTTGCAATGAAATTAATGTTCTATCTAGACCAGAATGTCAATTGCATACTCATTTTTTATGGCTGATACCATGCAATGAAAGGAGAAGCAATATTGGCATAAATTTAGGCAATGACCTCAACTCTTAAGTAATGAACAATTTCTCATAAAGCTATCAAAAGTAAAAGTTCCTTTATTTGATAAATTTCAATGGATTCAAACTACCTAAAAAAGAAGTCCCATTGTCAAGTAATCAAGATGTGGTATCATGTTTCAAGTAATGAATGATCCTCTCATATTAAAGAAAGCTAACCATGATTGATAGTGAACTACTTGATTAACTAAAATAACATATAGAAATATCAATTAGCAAAATTCCAATTCTAGGTTCATTTGCAACTATAATATTAATTAAACTTAAATACACTAATATGAATTTGGTGGTGTAAAACTCTAACTTTATAACAATTAAAGTAAACTACTTGATTACCTAAAATAACTCATAGAAATATTAATTAACAAAATTCCAATTCTAGGTTCATGTGTAACTTTGATATTAATTAAACTTAAATACACTAATATGAATTTGGGGGGTTAAAATTCTAACTTCATAATAATTGAAGTAAACTACTTGATTAACCAAAATAACTTATAGAAATATCAATTAATAAAATTCCAATTCAAGGTTCATTTGCAACTATGATATTTGATGCTTTCAATTATCCATAATGTTGCTTCAATTATATTATAAGTATTAACCGTAGATAACAACAAGATCTATTACTTAAATTCTCCACTTAGACCCTAACCACTATACCCTTAAAACAAACTCTCTAGATTTTTATACTAGTAACCTTAAGAATTAGGAAAATAGGTTAATTAGAGCAATAATCACACAAGCTCAAAATTTTTAACTTGTGTTGAGTTATTCATATAATAAAAGAAAAATTTGTCCATAATCCCATGCCATTAATTGCTACTTAGTGATTAGGAATAGGATAAATATAAGTTATAATTCCTAACTCTAACAATTGGCCATTGTTTAATTAGCTTAGGAGGCCTAATCAAATGAATTAAAATAATCATCATTCATCAATATAATTAGAATAATAGAAACAATTCCAATATAAAAGAAAACAACATAACACAATAATCTATTCCATCAAAATGTCAAATGTTTTAAAATCTCCTATAATTGTTGAAACCTTCTAGTTACAAAAATTTTAAAGAAACCAAATTCTTACTAATGCTATGTTTGTTGACCTCTTTATGTGTCCATCTCATCTTCTTTAATTTTTTGTAGCTAAAAGGTCCTTATTTCTAACTTAGAAAATGTACATAGTTGACACAAGAAAACCCTAAGACTCTCCAATAAAATCTCTTAAATTCTTGAGGTTATGATAGACTTGTTTCTATAATTGTGATATAAGTCATGTAATACTATCCAAGATGATTCTCGAGTATATATAGTTTACATTGGGTCTACATTCTTCATCAAAGTTTTCTTCCTCTTCTTAAGCTTTCCAACACATCCAATCTAGCCCAAAATAAAGGTCTATAGCACAAGTTATGAGTTAAAAACTAAGACTAACTTAGTTCAGTCCATGCCAAATTTTATAGTGACTTATAAACTATTTTTGGACTATTAGACAAATATTTTGGGCTCAGGTGTATCACAACAATTGTAGGTTCTTGAATCACCTGATTTGAAATTTTGAAGCTCAAACATTATAGTGCACTTGCTAATTACATTCAATTTTCAACCAACATACATACATAATGTAAAAATATAGCAATGTTAAATAAAATAACAACAACATACTCATTTCTCTCCTCTTTATTCATAATTGTACTTAATTAGTTAATGTAAGTCTCACAACTAAAATGATGAATTCATGTATAGTTCACATATTAACCATTCCTCTTTACTACCACAAACCAAGTAGCAAAGTAGGATATCCCTTATTAAACCATAAAAGAAAAACTGATATTTTTCCTTAAGACATTCCCAAAAATAAGGAAATGTACATCAAGGTGTTTTGCATGCTCATGTTTAAGTCATTTTTTGAGGTGAGTGTCAACACTTTTGGTGTAATATCCATAGTTAATAAGTAGGTTCAATAGGTGGAGTAGAATTAAAATTTTGCATTTTTGCCATCTTTTTTTTAATTATTTTTAAAAGAAAACACTGCATTTACTTAAACCAAAGTTAGGACTAACTTAAAAAGAACAATTTCAAGACAAACCACACACTACTCAATCATGCTTTATTATGAAACACACATAACTTCTCAACAGGCATTATTTCAAATAAGTATTACAAAGTCAAGCACACTTACCACTATTTTGCCAAACATTGCAAACACCCTAAGCCAAGCAATAGATTATAAAATTAATCCAATTTCATACTTTTGAAACACAAACATATGATCATTGTTTCACAAAAACTAAAAAAAATTTAAAACTAAATCCTACCTAAACCTCTCTTCCCACTTAAGACTTACATTATCCTTAATGTAAGGCCAAATGTAATAGAAAAAGAAGAAGAAGAAGAAAGCGTACAAAAATCAAATCTAAAGTATGCTTGGGTTGCCCCTTAAGTAGTGCCTTTGTTTAATATCATTAGCTTGACAACATGTTTCCTTATTCAATAAAGATGGGGATTTACTAACTCCATCACCTTAATATTCTACACTTGAAAACCTTTATAAAAGGGTTTAAGCCTATGACTATTCATGTTGAGAACCTTGCTTGTTTATAAACTCCTTATCTCAATTGCACCATGACCCAAAACATTTGTAATAATAAAAGGACCAACCACCAAGATCATAACTTATTAGGAAATAGTTTAGGCCCTAAATGGTACAGGAGGACATTCTAGTTATCAACAATGTTCTTCCTTGAAATCCTTTGATCATGAAATGCCTTTATCTTTTCTCAATCTTTTGGTGCAATTATGATTTGATTATAAGATGAAAAACCATCAAGAAAGCAATGATGAGTATGACCATTTATTATTAAAGTTTAATTTCTTGTAATTAATACACATTTTCACCTCGTTTGTACATGTGTATATACCAAACTCATCCTTATTATTATTTGTAACCATTGTGACACCATATTTCTTTAAGACCACTTATAGTTGTCTCACCTATTTGCAATTCAAGATTGGATATATGATGCTAACATCAAGGAGTTTCAAAATCTCCTTCTTCAGTACCTTTATCATTGGGTTGTTCAATTGATGTTGAGCTTCTCTAATTGATTTGGCTACTTCTTAACAATATGCAGTGCGTACACATGGATGGACTTATCCCTTTAATATCAATAGTTGTCCAACCAATCATTATCTTATGCTTACTCAACACTCGAATCAATTTCTCTTCTTGTACATGCATCAGATTCCTTGTGGTAAAAATAGGTAGGTTGTCATTGTGTTTCAAAAACACATACTTCAAATGGGTGGGTAATGGTTTTAGTTCTAACTTAGGAGCCTATAAAATAAATGGTAAAAGTTTCTTGTGAGCAACTAGTGACATAATGGAAGAAACTACATACCTATTTGAAATCATTGATAATGAATGCAATGCAACCAGATGTTAAGTTTGGTAATGGTATTTAGTTAATGAAATTTGAGTCCTATAACCCTTGTTTATTGATTTTTAGTTTATGTTTAAAGCTAGATTTCAATTTTGTAGTTAGATAACCCTTTCTTCATTCAATTTATTTGGATGATATAGGAAATTTTCATAATTTGTACTTAAGTTTTCTCCTTATGGGATTGATACTTGGACTCACTTCCACTTGATGATTTAAGCATCTCATACACTTGAGGTAAATTCAAGCATAGACCAAAGATTTGGCATAAAAATTCTGCCTAAAAATTTGAATTGTACCCTCACACCTAAACTAAACATTATCCTTAACATTTGGAGCTATAAACCAAAGTAGTTAGAGAAAAGAATGTGGGGAAAACATAGACTAACAACATCTAAACATCATACTAACTAAGAGGAAAAGATAGAAATTACCAAGTAAATGTGGCTTGCCTCACACCAAGCACTTTATTCAATGTATGAGCAAGACTATGCATGCAAGATTACATTGTCAAGAAACATGCACTTAATGCACTCATCCCCAAGCTTGGTTGTGGCTCCTTCCAAGTAAGGCTTCATAAGATGTTTGTTGACCTTGAATGTCTCTTGAGTTCTCTAGCTTACTAACTTTGCAGCACCATGGGGAAATACTAGGACCATTTGAAAAGGTCAACTTCATCTTGATCTAAGCTTTTTTAAAAAATAATTTAAATCTTGCCTTAAATAGTAATACTTTCATTACAAGATAAAGAGGCTTAAAAATTAAAGCTTTGTCATGATAGAGATTTATTAATGCTTTGTAAATTTTTACATTCTCATAAGCTTCATTACTTATCTTTTCAAGATCATTCAATTGCAGTAACCATCTCTCCTCAACTTTGTCCATATCCATGTTTAATGCCTTTGTTGACTAGTAAGCTTCAAGCTCTAACTCAATAAGGACTCATCCCAATAGATGCCATGCATGTTGTGCAATACACCCATAATACATCATTTGGCTTCAATGCCTAATCTCTCCTAGAAGGGCACACCATTTTTTTCGAGATTGCCTTAATTTGATGGTTACTTACATTAACTTGGCCTAAGGTTTAAGCCTTTTACAACACACCATCAAACAATTTATTACAAAAATGGCTTCCTCCACCATTGATAATGGCTCTAGGAATCCCAAACCTACTAAAAATCACATGTTTCAAAAATTTAACAATAAAATTAGCATTATTAGTTCGAGTGGGCATGACTTCAATCCATTTAGACATTTATCAATAGTAACTATTATATATACATACCCCATAGAAGGAGGAAAAGGACTTATGAAATTTATCCCACGCATCAAAAGGCTTAACTACCAAATTCCCAATCAAGGGCATTTCATTCCTTTTACCAATGCCTCCACTCCTTTGACATTGATTACAATGCAAGAACTAATAACGAGCATCCTTAAGGAGAGTAGGCTAGAAAAAACCTAATTGTAGCACCTCACAGGTTGTCTTCATACCACCAAAATGGCCATTATATTGCAACTCTTGACAAAAGGATAAAATACTTTTTTGTTCCTCTTGAGGCACCCATTTGTGAGTAATTTGGATTGCATAATGTTTGAATAGAAATGGGTCATCCCAATAATAATGCTTGTATGCAGATTAAAACCTCTGTTTTTCTTGATAAGACATTTGGCCCAAAACATGCCATATGCAAGATAATTAATCATATTAGTAGACCATAATTTCTTGGCTATAAAAAGTAACTATTAATTAGGAAAGGTTTCACCAATAGGTTTAATCCCTTTGTGGTCATGTGCGTTAAAGGAGGAAATCAATCTAAAAAGATTACCAGTTACAACATTTTCACAACCATTTTTATCCCTAATTTGTAGGTTAGTTCTTTCAAAAGCAAAATCCATCTAATCAACCTTCACTTAGCATGGAGTTTAATTGATAAATATTTTAGTGCAACACAATTGGAATGCATAATCACCTTAGATCCTTATAGGACCTAAATTGATTTATTGCAAAAACAACTACCAAAAATTCCTTTTCAATGGTTGAATAATTCAGTTAGGCATTATTAAGTGTTCTGCTGGCATAGTAAATAACATGTAACAATTTCTCCACTCTTTGTGGCTTAATCAAATGCATCACAAATTATCTAAAAAGGAAATTTTTAATCTATTGCCATAATGATAGGTATGGAGGTCACCTTAGCTAAACTAAAAGCATTTAAAGAAGATCTTCAAAAGTAAATGGAACATCTTTAGATAGTAAGTTACATAAAGAGTGACTGATTTTGGAGAAGTCCTTAATAAATTGCCTATAGAACCCAGCATGTCCTAAGAATCTCTTGGCACCCTTCACTAAAGTGGGAGGTGGCAGATTAACAATTAGATCAATCTTTACTTTATCTACCTCAATATCGTTACAAGATATGACATGACCAACACTTTGCCATAAAGTGACTCTCTCCCTAGATTAATGTTAGGTTACATTCTATACATCTTCTTAACACTAAAGTCAAGTAATCTAGGCATGCATCAAAAGAAGTACCAAAATTTGAGAAGTCATCCATAAAGACCTCTATGAAGCATTTCACCATGTCTAAAAATATGGACATTATAAATCTTTTAAAGATGTTTAGGCATTGCAAAGCCCAAAGAGCATCCTCCTAAAAGTAAACATCCTAAATGGATATGTGAAAGTTATCTTCTATCAATCCTTTGAAGTAATTGGAATCTGATAGTAACCTAAAAGACCATTAAGAAAACAATAAAAACCATGTCCATTTAATCTTTCTAACATATGATCATTAATAGGAAGGAGATGATCATTTTAGTATCTACTTTTACCTTCTTGTAGTGTATGAACATTTCCATCCTATGGTTGCCCTGGTAGGAACCAAGTCATTCTACTTACTTATGACAATAATGATGCCAAATTTCTTGGGCACAACATGCACAGGGCTAGCACATCTATTATCTAAAATAAGGATAAATCACTCCTGCATCTAGAATTTTCAATATTTGTTTCTTTGCTACCTCTTGCATATTTAGTTTAAGTCTTCTCTAAGCTTCCCTGCTCGATTTGGAATTTTCCTAGAGAAGGATCCCTACCACACACATTCCAAGTCTAATGCATATGATGCTAGAAATGGTCCAGCCCATTACTTTCCTAACCTCACTAAGTACCTGAACTAAGCTCCCTTCTTAAGAATGGGTTAAATTAGAAACAATAATGATTGGATATGTAACTCCATCTCCTAGAAAGGTATATTTAAAGTGTGTGGGTAACTTCTTCAATTCTAACTTACATAAAGGGCTCTCCTCTCCAATAGAAAGTGACTTAGGTAGTTCTAAGGAATATTTAAGTTCTCTTAGGGAATATTTTGGTTACCTTATCCAAAACATCATGCTACTCTTGAATTTCTCACTCAATTTCATTCTCCACTCTTTCCAAAGTTATTGCAACTTCTAATTTATCTTCCATCATGTTATGTAGATAAGTCTCATGAACCAATAAGTCCAAATAATAAATATAGGCACATTCATTACTAGGTAAACCCAATAAAAGGATAAAAGAATTAAACACTCTAAATTCAATAGTCTCTCCTAAGACTATCATTGTTAACATCTAATTGTAGACATCAATTATTATCTTGGTGATTGCCATGAATGGGTGGTGAACAAGAATAATCACCTCTCTATACTTAGATGGGGTGTTTTCCATGTTGAAGACCACAAAATCAATGAGCATATCTAGGTGAATCAGTAAGTCTTCAACTATGTTGCTTAGATACTTCACAGAATGATTAGCAAGTCGTAAAGTCATTGTGGTAGGTTTCAACTCCCCCAATCCTAGTAGCAAGAAAACACAATATCACATGAGTTTTATGCTTACTCCTAAGTCTTGAGTAGCCTTAGTAATCTTGTTGTCTCCCATAGTGATGGTAATAATAACACTTCCAAGATACTTCATCTTGAGAGGTAACTTGTGTTGCAAGATAGCATTTGTTGCTTTTAAGACAATTACTTTCTCATTCTTCTCATATCTCCTATTATGGGAGTTTAACTCCTTGAAAAATTTTGCATAAGAAGGGATATTCTTGATAACATCCAAATGATGTAAATTACTGTTCACTTTTGAAAACAAATCAAAAGTTTCAAAGAATTACTTATCCTATTTGCTTTCTTTCAAGCAATTTTAGAAAGAAATTGGTAGCTTGTATGGTTTGACTACATTATGGAAATTTAAGGCAATAAATGGTTTGCTTTTTCCTTCATTTAGTGCTACTTGGATAGCTATTTGACTTCATTTTGCACATTTTTGGGATAGCCTTCTTCAATTAACTCAGTTTATGCCTCTTTTTAAGCTCCAAGCTTGAATTTCCTACATCATGTTACATATCATAAATATCTTTATTAACTATATTTTATTCAATAACTTACCACTTCTAAGGATTGTCATAAACTTTTCTTTCTCTAGTTTGCTAGTTAACTTCCCTTTTTGCTTTCCTTCCAATGCTTCTGCAAGTTGGCCAACTTTCATCATTGCCTTTCTCTTGGATGCTTCTTAAGAATCCAACCTTTGTCATTTTTTTATTGATTTTTATTGTTGAGTTGCATGAAAGCATTCAAACTATTTTCTAAGGTTGGTTTTCTTAATTGATTGAAAGGGACAACTAAGGTATGAAATTGTGGAGGATTCTAGTTTGGAATATATGTAACGTTAAGGTTATTTTTCCATGAGAAATTTGGGTGATTTCTCCATTAGAGGTTATAGGTGTTTAAGAATGGGTCATTTCTTAACCTAGTTTGATACAACTCCATTAAATTAGCTTGCACTTGCTTATCACCTAGATAAGAATCATATGAAAAGCACACATTAGCTCCATGTCCCAAAACACACAAACCCACATACTTGTTGATTGGCTAAATTTTTGGTAATGAGAATTTTGATTTGCTTATTCAACTCTAACAAATACATAGCCATTTCATTATGTGAGCTTAATTCATATGTGGCAACCCTTCTTCCTCTACAACCTTTTTGTTAGGAGTTAGCTCCTAACATTTCATAAGATCATATGTCTCCTTAGTAGTCATTACCTCCTATATCTCCACTAGTCGCATTATCAACTAGAGTTTGACATTGTTGTGCCAAACCATCATAAAAAAATTGATATTAGAGTTCTAATGAGAAGTGATGATGCATACACTAAGTAGGAAATAACTTAAATCTCTCACAATTCTGATGGGAATAGTTCTCCATAAATTTGAATGGAAGTAGCCATTTTAGTCCCCAATTCTATAATTTTCTTATCAGAATAAAACTTCCTAATAAATTTGTTATAAACCATAACCCATGTGGTTAAAGAACCAACTGCCAATGTTCTTAACCAAGCCTTAGCCTTGTCCTTTATAGTATAGGGAAAGCACCTCATTTTAAGCTAATCTTCTATTAACCCTTGCAATGGAAATGTTTGCATAGTAGCATGAAAATTGCTAATGAATGTAAGAGGATCTTCACTTGCCATTCCACAAAAGGATGGTAGCATAATATAGTGGATATGATTGATCTCATAATTTCCAGTTGCTTCCTCTAATAGAATGTAACAAGTGAAGTCCTTACTACAAGACTAACATATTCTTTCATGGTCCTTTATCTTTTGGTTGTCATGACTAGATGTTAAATTTCTCCTTACATAACCCTTACCTTATCTTTATCCCTAATCTCAAACTCATGTCTCCCTTTTGTTAGTTTCCTTACTTAAGCACCAATCCAAGGGTTGTTTTTCAAACTAGGTATGAGCTCTCATCTTAGAGATTTCCTGCCTTACATGCACCTTAAAAACAAAATTAAAGAAAATTTAGCAACCTAATGATTAAATTAAGATTAAATTGAAGGAAGTCTAACAAGCATGAAAAAATTTAAAAGAAAGCATAAAATTGAGAAAAGATTAAAAAAAAAAGAACTTTAAAATTTTAAAAGAAAAATTGAACTATGATGTTCCATAAGCAAAGTGCACATATCAATTTAGAAAACTAAAAAAACAAGAAAAAAAAATCAAATTACAACTATCTAACAATGGTGCCAAGAACATAATGATTAAAAAATTTATAATTCACAACTATAGAAATCAATTGTAAGACAATCCCAAATACACCTTAAGGTTTTTATAACACCTGAAACTTCTCGCACACATTATCACATCATCTTGTGCAGGTTTATATGTTTACTATGCATATATATGCTCATGTTGCTTACATTTCTTTATTCATGATATGATTACAATGTGCATTTCTATTGTTGTGATGTGTGTGTACTAGTGCCCAACTAGAAACTTTAATTGATCTTAGAATTAAATTAGAAAAATATGTGTTAAGCATGTGAATGCCCACCTCATTTCACACTTATGATGAGTGTCCGTTAATGTGGTAATCATACAAATATCAACCTTACACTCCCTTTCACCTAGAAATATATGTAAGCTTATGGAACACTTAAAGAGTAACTTATTCAAATCAAGCTTAGAGAGAAATAGATAGTTAAAACTTGCAAGGTGAGTTTCTTTATCTTTTAAGCTTTCTCTTTCTTTAGTTATGCATTGGAGAATAGATTAACAATATAGGATTGTGTCTAGAAACCCTAACTAAATATTAAGCGGTTATGAACTAGGATTTCTTGTGAAGCTAGATTGTGAACACATATCTTAGCAAATTTGGCAATAAGATTGAATGAAGCTTAGCTATGAAATAATGTTCTATTAATCCAGGAGGATGTGATGAGTAACCCACAATTCCTTTGTGTTAATGAATCCTAGTAATGAAAGGAGATGCCTTTTTTTTTTCTTGAAATGAAGTGGTGCTCATCTTCTAGGCAACGCACCATTCTATCTTTGTAGGAACTAATCCAAATGAATGAATCCTTCATTTGATAGAATTTAGTGGATTAAAACTAACTAGGATGTATTGATGTGAATGTTGCAAAGGAAATAATATTCAATGTACACATAGATGTTAATTACACAACTATTTTGTGTGATTGATTTCTTGCAATGAAATGTGAAGCCTTATTACCCAGGAATCAAATGATCGTATGAATTTTCAAACAATGAATCATTCATTAATGGAAAAGAAAGCTATTCAAAATTAATAGCTTTTTTATTTAATGGACTTTAATCAATTCAAACTACTAAAAGAGTAGTCCTATTGTCAAAGTAATAATAAATGTCTCATGTTTCAAGTAATAAAAATTCTCTCATAACAAAGAAAGCTAATTGAGTGTAATAACTTCTTTATTGGATGGACTTTTGATGGATTCAACCTGCCCAATACATAATAATGTACTTCTCCATAAGAAATTAATGATTGGTGAAGACATTTAATTAAATTTTGTCATTGCTTTCTTTGAATGACCCCTTAGAATGAAAAAAGAAGCCTTATTAGCATTTAAACTTCATTATTGCTTTCAATTTGACCTAGAATCTGCTCATAGAGCTTTTTTATTGTCTTGGCTCTTTCATCTCCATCAAAATACTCTATCTCATTCAGGAAGTGGTGTGAGATCAATAGCAATGATGGGATTGATATCATCTACTAACCAAAAGGAGTAAAAAGCAAGTAGTGCAATTTGTGCTCCTATTGTAGGTAATAAATAACTCCATCATAGTAAAGAACATCACTTAGGAGTAATAGTTTCTTTATTGTATGGATGATGAAGAAGAATTTATTATGTTTTTTTCCATTTCACATACAAATTTTTTTTAATGAATTTTAGACTTATATAAGATGATTAGATTCTATTTTTGGATTTAAGCATGCTTTAAAAATGTTTTGAGAATATATGATTTTAGTAGTAGGAAAAATAAAAACATTTTGTTTTGAATTTTGGTACTTGTTTCAAGTTTCTTATTCACTTAAAGGTCTAAATTAGACAAGTTGTATTCAATGAAGTTGTTGTAGACATCTCAAATTTTCTTGATTAAAGTCAAGAGTCTAAATGCAATTTCATTTGGACCTTGAGACATTTCTTTAAAGGCAAGGTAGAAAACTAAACTCTAGTCCTAATTGATTCTTGTTCAAGTGCTATGTACAAAATATGGACATAAATTAAGTTTAATCATCCAATTTAGGTGATTTAAAACCCTAAATTGAAGTGGACATTCAATCCTACAATGCTTCTGAAAAGACCCAAACCCAAATTAGTTTTTTAATGGTTCAAAAATAGTGGAGAAGTTGCTATAGAATCAATCATGGACTGGATTGAGTTAGTCTCAATTTTTAGCTCATAACTTGGGCTTTGGACCTTTGTTTATAGCAAGACTTGATGCATTGGAAAGATGTGGAGGAAGACTACAACTTTCACGAATAAGTTAGAACCTAATTCTGATTGTATCTTGTACGAAATCGACTTCAAAGAGAATAGAGGAATTCTGGAAGATTAAGGAAACACTAATTCTTTAGGGTTTGCTAGTGCCTACTATAGATGGTTTTTTTTGTAAGGGTATGAATAATCATCTTTTGGAAGTAAAATGGGAGAGATAGAGAGAACTAAATCATCACTTTAAAGGCTCTTTGACAATTTTAAGGGATTTCAAAACTTTTAATACATCAAAGGTATAGACTATTTTGATATGTTACACTTATTTTATTGAATTGTTTGTGTTACTTTGATTTAATGGTAGAATGATTATTTATTCAATTAATTTGGTTAGACCTACTAAATTAAATAAAGGAATATCAATTGCTAGAATTAGGAATAGTGATTCATTTTTATCCTCTTCCTAATCATCAAGTAACGAATAACAATGTGGGATTATGGACAAGATTTCATCTTATTTTTATAAACAACTCAACATAGGTTAAATGATCCAAGCTTGTGTGATTGTTGCTTGTATTAACCTATTACATAGTTCTTAAGGTTATTGTATATTACTCTAGTAAAATTTTTCTAAGGGTATAATGATTAAAATCTAAGTGAAGAGTTTGTTTTGTGCAATGAATATCTAAAGGAAAATTTAGGTAACAAAGCTTGTTGATATCTAAGATTGATGGTTCCATTAAAATTAAAATAATATTGTGGGTAATTAAAAACATTAAATATTATAATTGTGTGTGAACCTAAAATTGGACTTTTAATATTTAATCTTTTTATAAATTATTTGGTTTGATCAATTTATTTATTTTCTTTGCTAAAAATTAAAATTCAACTTTTTTTACTCCACCCAATTATGTTAAGGTATTTAATTTTTATTCAATGAGTAATGAATTGATCGCACTCCCTCTGGGTTGAACCCTTGCTTATACTATTTACCATTGAATAAATGAGAGTGAGGTATTCAATTTTTGGTGCCCTAATGACAATTACCAAAATTTGGCATTATTTCGATAGAGTTTTTTCTATAAATTTTTGCATTATATATATATATATATATAATTCTAGTAAGTTGATTATAACATTGTCTCCCCTTCTATTTATGAAGGTTTGTGTTTCTTAGGCATTTTTGGTGTTTTAGTGTTTTCAATTACAATGGTACTATTAATGAAGAAAATCAATCATTGGCATAGAAATTATGTCAAAGTCCTTAATGATGTGTCTATAAGAACTAATTAAACCATGAAAGCTATGCATATTACTAATAGACTTTGGTGCAGGCTAATCACTGACTACAACCTCAATATCCTTAGCATTCACAACATAGTTGAGAAACATGACATGATTAGTGCAAAAGGAACATTTCTTGAGGTTAGCATACAATTTTTTGACATGTAAAACACTTAGAACAAATTGTAAATGATCAAGATGCTTACTTGTTTTTGTTATAGACCAAAATATCATCAAGATACACAACCATAAATTTATTGATGAATGCACACAAAACATGATTCATCAATGTCATAAAAATGCCACTAGAGTAACCTCTATAAGTTTTAAAGTTTAAGAGAACCAAACAAAAGGTCTCTTAAATTTACTAAAACTTGATCAACCATCCCACAAAAAGGGGTATATGCCTATATATAGAGTTTAAAACATAATAGGTAATCCAAAATAGAATAAATGACAACAAACTTACCTAACAAACCACTAAATAAAGGATTGGGCTAAAATTGAGACATTATTCAATACATTACAATTATAAATGAACTAAATAACATGCATTTCCCCCCCTAAAGAAAGAAGGTATGCAGCCAAGTCTAGAATTGAGCCCAAACTCCTCAAATAAGTTGTCATTGAATTTATATGAAGCTTGTTAAATCTTGGTGTTCCTTCAATCCTGGATCTTTTTGTTGAGCATTGTTTTCAATCCAAATTACTTCAATAAGCCCATTTAAAGCTTCTTGCATCCTTTTAGCTTTAACTCATGTTATTGGACCTCTATGTATGCACAATGAATCAATACATGTGCTAACTTAATTCCCATCAAGAGGCCTTATTTTCTAGAAATGAAATATCAATCTAATGTTTCAAGTAATTAAGCAATCTATCTTGGTAAGAAAAGCTAATCAAGATGAATGACTCCTTTGTTTGATGAAATTCAAGGGATTTAGACTATCCAAAATGTATTGACATGCATGCCACAAAAAAAAAAAACTCATGTTCTCTATATAAAATGATATTAATTTCATGATCATTAGGTGTAATTGAACCCTAGCAAAAAAAAGAGAAGCCTTTTTAAGAGTAATGAACAATTCTTAAGTTTCAAGTAGTTGTCTTAAGTTTCAAGCAATGAACAATTCTTTGTGGGAAAGAAAGATTACCAATAATAATAGCTCCCTTTTTTGATAGACTTAAATGGATTTAGACAACCCATATAAAATATCCTATTGTCAAGGAATTAAGAGACAATTTCATGTTTCAAGTAAGAAATGATTCTCCCCTACTAAAAAAAATTAATTAAGAGTAATATTTTCTTTATTGGATGGACTTCATGGGATTCTAACTACCAAGACATAATAGCATAAATTTCACATTGAAATGAGTAATTGGTGTAGATATTTAAGCTAATTTCACAATTTCTTTACTTGAATTAGTTATTAGAATGAAAGGATAAGACTTATTATGCACATGAAGTGCTAGTGTCTTCTTTCAAGTATTAAACCATCCTATCTAGGTAAGAAAGTAAATCAAGATTGACTCTTTTGTTCTATGGAATAAGTCAATTCTAGCTAGCCATGGTTTACTTTTCATAATTTACCTTATAGGTCTAATTCATGTCTTTTCATAGAACACATTGTATATAAGTATTAAGAACTAACTTCATCAACAATATTGTATATGTTTCACAAATTTTTGTATATAAACACATAGGAGACAAAGTACATTATCAATCTAATCAAACCTTAGCCCAGCTAGTTGGACCAATGAATTAGCAAAGTAGACACTAGACTAGGTCGGGTTAATATAAAAACCACTTACTTTGAATTGAAAAAAACAAATTGATCAAGTCAATTTTTTGAAACTCAAATTATCAAGAAAATTGGATAAACTAGACTAAGTCTTTTTTGGCTAAATGACATCATTTTTAATTGGTGGTGGATAGAATTCTCTTGTATCCCAAGCATAATCCAAAGCAAATGACTTAGCATTCCTATAACCTCATAATCCAACCTTCCATCATCTTTGATATGGCTTTAATTTTTGTTGCCCACTCTTTTAAAGTCCACCTCTAACTTTGATTGTCTTTGATCATGTTTAAGGTAAACACTAATTTTCTTAGGTTGTGTTTTAACTTCATGATCACACTCTTATTCATGGCCATGATTAAGATATATTGGCTTGGATTTCTTTTGTCTTATCTATGTACCATCCTTCTCATCCTTGAAATGCTTATTATTGGAACTAATAAAACTATGATCATGTGTATAATGTAGGTTCTTATTTACCAATAAACATGATTAGAAAAATGTGTATCACCAAAATTTTGACAATGATACAACAATTCTCATTCCCAAAAAAAAAAAAGGAAAATACTTGTTAATCATAGGAAACTATAATTCTTGAGTAAACCAAAGCAAGAGTTCATATAAAATGAAAAAAAAATGAAAATCAAAAGCACAGTTGATGGGGAAATTTTACAATTACTTGTCTCAAATGAGATGAATTGATGTGAAGAAACTTCATAACATTGCAAATGGGATATCTAATGCAATATTATCACTTTACCTTTTATCATAGGAAGACCAAACTTTTGAACTTGTTAGCTATATTAGACCTTATTTATTTTCCCAATGCTTGCTTTCCCTTTGTTTTGTAAAATTCTAGAAAAGTAAGCCTTTAGTGCTATGGAAAAATTAGTTAAATAAAACTTGTTTTTCTTTTTCCATGTCCCATTCAAAATGTAAATAAGTTATGAGTTATACAATTGGAGGTAGTCTTGCATAATCTTCCCATTTCTTTAAAATCTATGAGCCCAAACAAAGCTTAGTTATTTTCTTCAAGTTAAATGCATATCTCTTTTAGTTCATTTATCTATTTGATGTTTTTTTTATTTTTTGTACTTTATTATTATCTTTCTAAAGATGTTTGTCTTTCTATTCATTATTCAAATAATATTTTACAAAAATGAAAACTATTTATTATGCAACCTATTTGTTTTGCCAATGCATTTTGATAAACTTTTCAAAGGTTATATGAGAATTAATGTTAGAAAAAATAGTGTATTGCCAAAATGTCAAACTAGTCCATGAAAAAGTACAGTATATGTGGAGAATTGAATGTGATTTTTTTTACTTCTAATACAAAAAGTTCTAAGGAGGTAATGTGAGTATTGGCATAGTATTATATGTCTTTTTTTTTTCTATAAAAGACTAAAAGGTTGGATATCTATTTTTTAGTTTCCTTTATCTCTATTGCTTTTCTTTCAAGTTGTTAAAAAAAAACTTTTCATCAAAGTAGGTTGTCACTTGGTTTTGTCTTTGTTTACAACTTGGAATTTTTTGGTTTTCTTTGTTAATATGCTCTCCCAAAATTCTAAGTATGATACTATTAATTCCCTATTCTATTAGTTTGGACATAGCATATTTTTCTCCTTTGATCACTTTGCAAAACTTTGGATCCAAAGGATCAAATAATGTCATTTGAGCTAATTAAGATGCTAGATATTTTGTTGATTGAGGTTATTTAATCACAAGAATTAATAGCTTTTCATTATTCCAAAATACCTATAATTTGGCTTCTTGTGTTTTACATCTTTCCTTTGGTCCACTAATTAAGGGTATATGGACTACATACACAAGTTTATGTTACTATAGGTGTGCCTATGGATATCATGCCAATACCTAATGACCTAGCTAACTTTTTTTGGTCTTTAGGAGCAATTTATAGTAGTTTTATAGAAACATAGAGCATAAGGGTAAATTTTAATAGAGAGGAAAAACTCAATCAACTTTTTCTAGGATCTTAATAGGGAAATGTAGGATACTTGATTAACATGATAATTTTTAACCATGTTTTCTCTTTTCTTTTTTGAACAATTCACTATATATTTACTGCCTAAAATGGCTCCAATGCAATTAATCAAAAATACTTGATAATTCTTTTTTGCTCTTTCATTATTCTTAGTGGTTGGCTAGGGCCTCTTATGAAATTTATTATTGTTTATGTTTGTATTCTTGTTGTCTGATATCTTCAATAGGAAATGATAACACTTTACCTACTATTAAAGCATTCACTCCATCAAATGTTGGTTCTTCTGAAAATGCATCTCCTATAAGAACTATAGGAAAAACTCAAATAGCATTCCTAAAATTTTAATAGGGAAATTTAGGATACTTGATTAACATGATAATTATCAACCTCATTTTTCTTGTTTTTTTTTGAACAATTCACTACATTTTTATTGCCCAACTTGGCACCAATGCAATTAATTAGAAATACTTGATAATTCATTCATTCTCTTCTATTATTCTTAGGCCTTTGTTTGGTCTTATGAAATTTATTATAGTTTATGTTTGTATTCTTGTTGTTTGATGTTTTCAATAAGAGATGATCAGGCCTCACCTACTGCTGAAGCTTTAACTCCACTGAATGTTGGTTCTTCTGAAAGTTCATCTCCTATAAGAACTATAAGAAGAATATTAAATAAAAAATTGATTTAGCATGGCACCATTGTATGAAAGATTATGAAAGAGCAAGTATTGAAAGGAAAAAATTGTTGTTATTGTACTACACAAAGATCTTTTCAAGGCAAGGTATTAATCAAGTTAAACACTATTTATAGTTCTTGGCTAGGGCCTTTTACTAGTCTTATGAAGTTTATTATTATTTATGATTTTATTCTTATTGCCATATGTCTTCAATTGGAGATGATAAACACCTTACCCTTTGCTAAAGCTTTGACTCCATCAAAAGTTGGTCCTTTTAAACTATCTCTTGCAAGAACTACAAGAAGTAATATTAGAAAGAAAACTAATTTAGCGTAGGGACACTATAAGGAGGTTGATAAAAGTGTAAGTAGTGGAAGGAAAAAATTGATGTGTTTGTACTACACAAAGATCTTTTTTAGGGGGAGGTATTAATCTAGTTAAGTAAGGTGTTAATCAAGTTAAGTAACATTTAACAAGAATGAAAGGGGAAGAAGAATATTGTCGGAAGGTGTAGCCTAATGTTTGACATCAAATGTAGCAAAATCATGAGGATTATTCTTCAAAAAAAAGGAAAGCATAAGAAACATTGGATGAGTTAAAATCTTTTTAAACTAAGATATAGGGCCTATGAAGAGTAACAATATCAAAATCTTGATGTTGATATTCAAGAAGTTCAATGACCTTTAATTCCATCTTCTCATTCTAACTATAAAGGAAAGGGAAACCTAATACATGCTAAGAAAAAAATGAGTTAATAAGTTAGGAGAAATTGAGTCTTTTTTTATGTTAAGGATAAGCCTTAGTGCTTAACCAACTTTGAAGAGTATATTGTAAAATAAAGATGTGATAGAAAGGTGTGATATAGTTGTATCTAGATGGACGATAGATTCTTCCATACCTTTTAATGTTGTAAATTCAATTTACTATCAACTAGTAATTAATGCCATAACTAGTATGGGACTAGGTTATGAGGCACCATCTTTTTATGATTATTGTGGTTGTTTGTTGACCAAGAATGTTGAAGAGATAAAAAAATTTTGTGAAAAGTTATTGTGTCATATGGAGTAAGACCAACTATACATCAATGATTGAGGCATGGGTAGATCAAAACCATAGAACTTTGACAAATTTCTTGTTTTATTGTCTCAATGGAACTATTTTTTTGAACTCAATTAATGCTTCAAAATCAACAATGATAGTTCAAACATTGTACAAATTGTTATGAGAAGTTATGTTGTTTGTTTGTGTTAAAAAATGTTATCCATAAGGTGACTAACAATGTGTCCCATTATGTAGTTGCTAGTAGATTATTAAAGTGCAAATTCAAGACATTAATTTTGTCTCCTTATGCAACCCATTGTATAAATTTGATTCTCCATGATATAAGCAATAATACTGAGGTTAATGGCCTTATTTGCCATGCTTTTATAATCATTGTTATCCTTTGCACATGATTAGAAAGTTTACTAGTAAAAGAGAAATACTTCATCCTACACCAACTTGATTTGTCACCTTACAAAGTGTCTTAGCTCAAAAAGATTCATTAAGGCTATGGTGACATCTAAAGATTAGACCACATGTGCATATGCTAGAGAAGTCAATGGAAAGAGGTTTGTTGACTTTAGATTTTGGAGAGAATGTGCATTCATTATGCATATTACTAAGTCTTTGATTCGTATTTTAGGAGTTGTTAATAGTGATAAGAGGCTTGTGATGAGATATCTATATAAGGTTATTCATGTAGCTAGAGTAGAAAGTGTGAGGAGATTTTGAAAGAAGAAGACAAGACTTCAAGCTTTTTTGAACATAATTGATACTTAACGAGACCACCAGCTATATAAGAATCTTCATGCTATTGGTTTTGGTTGAGTTCTAAATGTCAATATGATACTACATTGATTAAGATACATCCTCTAGATGTTTTATTTTTGGATGTACTAGAGAGGTGTTCTTATGTAAATGAATCATTGACACATAAGCTAATAAGTGAAATGAAAATTTTCACCAATGCAGAAGGAGACTTTGAACATAGTTTTGTTAAAATTGATCATTACATCATGCCTTCTAGTAATTTTATTAATTCATTACCTTCTTTTACAATTATTTTCTATTAAATAAGTTATTTATATTGATAATTGCAACTACAAATGAATGGTGGTTTGCTTATAGAAATAGTGCACCCAATTTGAAAAAGTTAGCCATTAAAGTTCTAAGTCAAACTTATAGTGTTTTGAATCGTAAGTGTAATTAGAGACATTTTGTTTCAGTGATAACAACTTGTATTATCCAAAACAATTCTATAATGGTACTAATTAAGATATTATTTATTCTTTACTTTAGTATTATAATTTTTTTTGCTTTCTTTTTAATTTCTTGATTACTATTAATGTTTATTATATTTTGATGTAAAGTTGAATTGGATATATAAGACATAGAGACTAACATTGATAATATGGACCCTACTAGTCAAGCTATAGGAAATGGATTTGGGAGTGATGATGCCAACATTTTAATTAGGATAGTAAAATTTAAGAAAATTTTCCAAAAGTTTGAAATCTGAAATTTATAATGTTAGATAAATTGATTTCTTATATTGTATTAGACTATTTGTAAATCTAAAATTATTTGAACTTGAAATTTGAACTTTATAATGTAAGACAATTTAGATTGCATTTTGTTGGTAATTTAGTTTTCTTATTCCTTGTAGTGGTATAACAAAAATTAGAGAATCTATAACACTTTAAAAGTATGTGATGGTCCTTTTTCTTGTTTCTTTTTAGTGTTCATAAATTTTTTTTCTTATGATGTTATGTTTAATTAAAAAAAATGACTATAAACATTGATTCAATTAGACCAACTATTGACTCACTAAATAAACCAATGACCCAATAACCTAGTCATTGCTTGGGTTAATGTTTGGACTAGATTAATAACTATGGTTGCAAGAATAGAGCAAATTAAACTTAATAGACCAAGACAAGGGTACTTTTCTCCTATGTTTGATAAAAGGTTAACAAAAGTGAACACTACTAATTTTCTTTGCTAGAATTTGGAGATGTGCCTACCTTAAAAGCACATAAACATATATGAGCCACTACCATACTTTGGAAAGAAAAATTGATGCATGCTAATTCAATCCCAAGGGAAAATATAAATAGTAGTTCAGAATTCACGATTAATTTCAAGCAAAGATGCAGAATGATTGAATGTAATATTCACTACGAAAAATGCAAATCCAATAATTGAGTTATCTCGCATAATGTAGAAAAATTATATTGATGACCAAGAAGAATAAAAGGGTGGAAATATAATGATCTTCAATTCTATTAATCAATCTACTGTAGAAAATTTACAATTGTGCATAGGGACACTCCCAATTTAAAATCTTATGTAATATGCGTAATTTAAGTAACATATTATTTAAATTTAAAAATGTCAAATTTCAATAAAAAAATCATATGTAAATAAATGCTTAAATAAATCATAACATTTTTCAAATTTTAATTTTTTTTTTTTGCATAATTTTCATAATTTAAGTAAGAAGTTATGTAAAATTTAAGAATAAGTAAAATAAAGGTCATATTTGAATAGAAAAACATTAATTAACCTAAAATCTACCACAAGTTTATGGTACGTTCAAATAGTGAAGTAAACACGAGTACAAGTTTTAATCTCATGAGGAGAAAATTTAATTACCAAATTATGCAAATTTTCTATGTTATCTAAATAAACCAAATTAAGAAAAGGTTATCTAACTACAAAATTAAAAGTCAATTTAAATTAAACTGGATTTTAGGGCTTTGATTTCATCAACTAAATACCATTAACAAACTTAATATTTTGTTGTTAGAATTAAAACTTATCAACAGCAATGATTGAATTCCTTAAGGTATATGATGTTTTCTTTCAAGACTCAACAACTATACTTATATTAATCCTATATCTACTTTCATGATTATAAAAATTAACATGAGTTCATTAGGATTTATGGAATTCTTGACAATGATCATAAAGATGTGCATTTATTTCTAAACTATACAACTTAAGTTTAATGCTCTTATGAACTAGTATTAAACTTCCACTTTCACCCCATTGTTTAATGCATTAAACATGCAAATAATGGTTAGTTATTAGCATGAATAAAAATCAAAAGCATCAAATTGAATTAACAAAAAATAATCAAAACAACTAGAATATTTGTATGTTAATAGAACTTAATGACTACATCTTCACCCTATAACAAAAGATCTAGTCACTTATATTCATCAAAACACATGAATAAAGAACTAAATATTCATAAAAAGTCCTCAAATAAATTTGTAAATAACAAGGAAGAAGAGAAGAAAGTATGAAGGTCAATGATCTTTGAGTCTTACACTTTCATTTCTCATTTTTGTTGCATTTTGATTCTCTACTTTTTGTTTTGTACTTTACCCCTAGGTCATTTATTATCATGATATTTATAGATCTCCCTTAAAATGACCAAAATACCCTAAAAATGTCCCAAAAAAATATTATTTACTATTCAAGAAATCATAGCAAATCAGCTTTGGTTTGGTCATTTTTGTAAAGTTGCACATCTAGTATCAAATTAGTTCACCAACCAGCCATGGACTAGTGTTGATCTAACCTTCTAATAGCAAATCAATCCTCCAACAATTTTATGATTGGTCCATGCCTTCTATTGTAGCCTCAAAATTATCATCCTTAGTTGTTCTTACATTCACTAATTAATTCTTAAGAGGTTTTTTAGATATTTATCCCTAAAAACTTCTTGAGTCAACACATCCACAAAATTAACTTGAAAAACATGATTAGTGTAAGAAGGATATCTAGTAACCTTAGACAAATTGAATTCTACCTCTTTATCACTAACCTTCAATGTCAACCTACCATTTTTAACATCTATAACAACTCCAGCCATGGCCAAGAAAAGACAACCCAATATAATTGCAATCTCCTCAACTTTTTCCATTTCCAACACAATGAAATCAACAAAGATGAAAAATTTCTTTACCTTGACTAACATATTTTCCAAAATACCCATGTGGTACTTCATTGATCAATCAACTAGCTACAAGGAAATGGTAGTAGGTTTTAGCTCCTTTAATCCAAGTGTCCCACACACAAATAAAGACATTAGTGAAACATTAGCACCTAAATCATACAAAACTCCAGAAAACATCAACATCACCAATTATGCAAGGGATCAAGAAACTCCTTGAATCCTTAAGCTTTGTTGGAAGCTTATTCTAGATAATCACACTACACTTTTTAGTCAAAGTAATGGTCTTATGATCCTCCAATTTCCTCTTGTTTCACATCATTTCCTTAAGAAACTTTGCACAAGCAAGAATTTAAGCTAAGGCATTTACAAAAAGAATGTTAATGTGTAGTTACCTAAATAACTAAAGAAATTTCTCAAACTATTTATCAATCTTATTTTGCTTAAGCCTCTGAGGAAAAGGAATGGGAGGGACATAAGGTTCAAGTACTAGTGGTGGTGTGGATGGTGTCTTAGTATGCTTGACTTCTTTTTGACTTACCTCTTCATGGCTTGCATCAATACCATCCTCCATTATAGCCTCATGACTTACCTAACCAAGTTGCTTACTACTTCTCAAGGTCGCCTTGCATTGCTCCTTTGGATTGACCTTTGATTTACTAGTTAGGCTCACTTCACCATGAGGTTGGATCACACATGCTATTTGACCCATTTGAACTTCTAAATTATAGTTGGAAGTAACCAACTAATCAAATTTAGATTCCAACTTCTTAAAACTCTTTAAAGTGGCATTGGCTAGCTTTTCAATAGTTGATTCCCATGTTGGTTTGCTCTTTTGTTGTTGCATCATTCCTTGGGGTCTTGGTTGAAAACTAGAAGGATTGGAACATCTTAAGCTACTACCTTGATTTCCTTAGTCTCTTCAAGATAAAATTAGGATGATTTCTCCAACCTAGGTTGTAAGTCTAGGAATAAGGATTATTTTGCTACTACCTATTAAAATTTGACACAAATTTTGTTTGTTCAACTTACACAGAATTAAAACTAAGGTGTGCTCCTCTACACCAACCAAAATTCATCGCATTAAGGTTATAAATAGCATTAACATTGCTTAACTTACCAAACATTCTTACCAGGTTATCAACCTTGGCATTAAGCATATTTATTCCATCAACTTCATATATACTTATAGCTCTTTAGGGCATGCCTCTTTTCTTTGACCACCAATAATTATTAGTAGTCATGTCTTCTAATAGCTTATATGCCTTTTCTATTGACTTGCCAATCAAGGCACTTCTTACAACTACATTTATAGTAATTTTGACTAAATATGTCAAACTATTATAAAATGTTTGTACTAGCAACCAGTTAGGTGAACCATGATGGGACATCATCTTTGCAATTCCTTAAGCCTTTCCTAAGCTTTGTATAAAGACTCACTATCAAACCAAATGAAACTTGTAATATCATTCTTAGGTTTTGCAATCCTATTTAAGGAAACATACTTACTCAAAATACTTGTGATAAGGCATTCAAAGTTGTAAAAGAATCAAGAGCCTTGGACTTTAGCTAGATCTTTTCCTTGTCCTTAAGAGAAAATGGAAAAAGTCTCAAATGAATGACATTTTTACTAGCTTCATTAATCTTAATAGTATCAAAAATTTCCAAGAAGTTAGCAAGATGTGCATTTGGGTCCTATGGCTATTCACCAAACTAATTGTTGAACCATTTGAATAAGGCCTAGTTTGATCTTGAAAGAATTGGCATTCACAATTGGCCATGTAATAATAGATTGGGCACCATTAACACTTGACATGGCATAATCATACAACACTCTGGGATTCTGATTTTGATTGATCAATTTTTCTTTCATTATTGCTCAATCTTGCTCCAATCGTCACTCTAACTTTAGTGTATGCAAAGTTCATTCTATCTCAAGATCAAATAAGATAATCTTCCCATATGTATTTGACATACATTAAACAACCCTAAAATGTTAGGAACAAATATTTAAATAATATTAAACAAAGAATCACTAAAAGTAGTAAATATGAATCAAAAATTAGCAAAAATGGCTTCGAAAAGAAACCCCAAAAAAGAATACAAAAATGACTGAAAAACCTAGTAAATGATGTTTTATCACCATAACCATGAGCCCTGATTAGAATGTCATTTCCTTCAAAATGGATATAAGCGTGGCCCCTAATTTAACAATTAAATTTTATTTCTACTAGTACCTATCTCAATTTTGGCTGAAAACACCTCTCATAAGAACACTTCGCAAACTTAGAGCTAAAAGATCAAATTTTCAACTAAACCTAGTCCAACCCTTTTTAGGAATAAAAACACATGAAAACAGAAAATCAATAACACCCTTAACAAAAACAAATGAATCTAAAGAGAAAGAGTTACAAAAATTGAATAAAAAAATAATTAAGAAGAAATCCAGAATCACACACTAAAATTAGCAAAACTAAAAAACTCAATAAATGAAATTAAAATAGAATAAGAGTATAAATAATAATACACCTTAAATGAAATGAGTGGCCAGAGATGATTTGCTTGTTATAGCCACCTTTTATTAGCTTTGAAAATTAGTATACTAATTTTTTCAGTTATTTTTTATTTTTTAAGTTTGCATGGCTTTAGAACTCCATGGTTTAAAAATTTTCATTATTTTACCATACAAAAATTTGTAAAAAATTTTTATAAATTATGTTTTGTAGTTTTACATACTTTTCACAATCTTGAGCTTGTTCCAAAAAAAAAAATCACAAGATTCTTGAATAAAGAGGACCTAAAATGCTCAAGAATTTCAATGGTAGCATTGTAAACACAATAATTTCAACTACAATACATATCACCAAATTGACTTGTAAAACTAATAAAAATTATGAACAATGAAGTAGTGATTATCCTATGTCCCTAGTGAGATGTTTTAATGTTCAAGAATATAGAAATTCATCTTTGGGTTTTTAAATTTCAAACGTGTATAAGCATGACTAAAATCGGAAAAAAGTATCAATTGTTACAACTACTTTTGCAATTAGTCAGGAAATTAATCACACACTCCATCTCTAGCACGAGGGTTTTCACCCTAAAACTTATAATTAACTGCACCCATTCAAAAAATGGTAGAGTTCAAATTATTAATGTGGTCACAATAATTAAAAGAAACTCCCAAAATATGCCATGTATTGTGTGGTCTTATAATTTAAAAAATTTGTTTATATTATCAAGCCATAGATTTAAATTCTTGTCATAACGAAAGAAATTAACCTAAAATTTCACACGTAGACATTATTTATGTGTAATAATAATATAATATAGTACTCACATCTCTGTCTTCAACATAAAGTACCAATCGCTTAATCACAGTCACATTAAGTGTCAACTTTTGGCATCCATAACAAGCATTTTGGAGTTGTCCCATTTTTTTGGTAAGAGTAACAGGTGACCCTTATGCCAAAAAGATAGGAGAAAAAAAAAAGGCATGCTTTAGTGTAGGATTTACTAACAAATATCATAGCTTATGTATGTATATGAAAGGGGAGAGTCTTTAGCTTAATTTTTAATTGATATTGATCACTATGTATAAATAAAAATGGTAAGTCACAATCAAAGACAAATCATAAAAGATCATTTTTAACTAAAGATTTAGCATCTATGATAGATAAATATATAAGCTATCCAACACACAATGGTACCAAGCTAAATTTCATGTTGATTCAAAAGGATTGATAGTTACAACCAAAGATCTAGAAGAATAATTACAAATATCTTAACATTCAATACTAAATGTATTCTTAATGAAATCACAATAGATATTTATTTAAATTGCTTTGGGTTATATTTTGTCATTAGAAGTTTATTCATGTTTGATGAATGCCTTATTGTCACAACTTGTGTCCCACTAATATATTATTCAATGAAATAAAATATCACTTTTAAAATTTATAGTAGCTCGAATTCATTATTTGTTGCCAAAATATGTTTATGTCACTAAAATTCATAATAATAATTTATAGGTAGATAACATATGTAAGGGAATGTAATGCTTGTAAGGGAGGTAGCGCATTGAGATTGCAAGGCAAAAATAGTTTGCTTCTAAGAACCATAAAGTCTTAGAGATGTTGATTGCCTATAAGATTGACAAAGGGTTATGTAGACTCTAAATTTATAGACTTAGGAGACTTTCAATTTTAGGACACTCACATTTTCATTAATATTGGTAGCCATCCTTAAGACCATAAGAAATATTAAGTATCATATTCTTGATCATGCAATTATAGATAGTGTGAATAAGATTTGATTTCATGGGTAGTATTATCAACTTAATGCCATATAATTAAACTTGAATATACTTATATAAATGAGAGGTAACATAGGATTCTAACTTTATAATAATTTAAGTAAATTATTTGATTAAAAAAAACATATTAAAATATCAATTAGTAAAATTTTAGTTTTAGGTTCATTCACAACTATAATATTTGAAACTTTAAATTATGCATAATGTTAACTCAATTCTCCCTTATATTTTCACTAAATAGAACAAGCTCTTCATTCAAACCTTAAGAATAAGCTCACTATAGTTATGTATTAAAAATTTTAAGAATTTGGAAAATAGATTAATCCAAGTAACAATCACATAAGTTTAGATTATATAACTTGTGTTGAGTTATTCATAACAATAAGAAATAAACTTGTCCATAATTCTCCATAATTAATTGCTACTTGATCATTAGGAATAGGTTAAATATGGACACGTCTAAATAAATGGGCAACAACATCCAATCAAAACCACTGCATAAAGTTTAATATAGTAATATAGTGGTTTTGTGTCCACTAAATTTGAGAGCATTACAATAGATTTATCACAACAATTTTTTTTGCTTATAGCAACACATATGAAACTACTACCTAAAGGCAATTTAGGTAGTAATTTTAAATGATTATCATAATGGGTTTTTATGATTTTTAAGTAGTGGTTTTTTAGTAAAATACATAGCAATTTTTTTTTGTAGAATGTACAGTAGTTTTCTTAATAAAATACACAATAGTTTTTTAAGAGAATATGTAGTGTTTTTTTTTTTGTAGAATATGCATTAGGTTTTTAATAAAATATGCAATGGTTTTTTAGCAGAATATGTAGCAATTTTTAGGTGAACTATGTAGCAATGTTTTTTGGTAGAAGATGCAATGATTTTTAAAATAGAATATGCAATACTTTTTAAAGAGAATATGTAACAATTTTTTAAAGATAATATGCAACAATTTGGTTATAGAATTCCTAGGGGTTTTTTATTGGAATACGCAATGGTTTTTATGTAGAATACATAACAATTTTTTCAATAAAATATGTAGTGATTTTTAATTACAATAGGCAACATTTTTTTAGTGGAATATGCCTTGATTTTTTAGAATCATAAGTAGTCATTTCTAACATAATGAGTAATAATTCCACTTAGAATATGCATCAAATAAACGTATAAACATTGTTGCAAATGTAATTAAACTAAATAGTACAAGGAGCAATTAATATATTTAGCAAATCTCACATAATTTCAATGCATAACTAGAAGTTCTAGATGGTTGTGTTCACAAATTGTGAAATCCTTAGCTTTCAAGGGGAGCATCATCCTAAAAATGATAAATATAACTTTTGATCTAAACTTAAAAGCATTTAAAATAAAGTAACACTAAAAATAAGTAGAAATGATAAATAAATTATACACTAGAAAAAATTAAGATTGAGAAATATTAAGATTAAGAAGAAAAAAGGAGGAATACCAAAATGCATGGATTGTATGTGCCTCCTGAGGATAAATGGGTCCTTTGCTATAAATCTTGATCAGGAGTACTAAAAGCATATCTAGTGAAGGAGTTAGTGTTATGTTTAAAGAAGGCATGTCAAAATTAATGTTTAGCCCTAAATTTTATTGCTGCAATTTTTGAAACATTGCATAAAAATGGTGGGCTATTGCTATAGTTTACTATTCCATCCTCTTTTGCAAATCTTATGCCTATGCTCCAAACTTCTTTTGCATTTCCACATTATCTCTTACTGGCTGCATAAAATCTTTTGAAACTTCAATAGTATCTCCAATAATTAATTTGTCTTTCCAACAAGTATGGTTCATACCTTAACCATAAAACCTCACCCTCCCAGAATGCTCCTCCCCTATAACTATAGTAAGAAAGCATATGATGACTTTGGCTACTTGCTCTCCCCTTGAGTTTGAAGCTCCTCAATCTAATTTTAGATCCAAAGCATGTCAAGTCAGAAGTGAAAAAATATAACATAATCTTAAGTCATGGACAAAGAAAAAGGGTAAAAAA
>JBAPLJ010001356.1:0-17969 GCA_037832345.1 Rhizophora mangle
TAAGCATGCACAATATTGAAGCATTAAGCTCAAAAAACCCCAAAACTTCTAAAATCTTGGTTTGATACAATGAATATAATGAATATAAATGTGTTTGTTTTTATAAAAAATGAAGAGATGAAGAGATGATCACATCATTTGGAAATTAAAACCATTCAATATCGATAATGAAAGCTAATCACAATCAATGACTCCTTTGTTTAATAGAATTTAATGGATTTTGAGCACTAAAGGTGTACAAATGTGTTCTTCCAATGAATACAATGATTTATGCTGATACAAAATTTAATTTCTTCATCATTTTGTGTAAATGAGTCATTGTAACAAAGGAAGAAGAGTTGTTTGTTAGAACTAAAGTGATAGTGCCATTATTTAGGGTTTAAGACACTTAATACATATAAGAAAAGCTAATTAAGACCACTCATACATTTTGTTAATGAAATTTAATGGGTTTAGAGTACCAAAGATGTGGAAACAAGCTTATTAGAGTGAATATAGTTGTTGTTAGATGGCAAGTTGTTGAGAACAAGCTGTTGAAAACAATAATTTGGTACCTAACTTACCTATAACATCATCCAATAGTAGCTTAAGAACTTTGTTTCTAAGTTTGAAACAATGCTCTGAGGCATGCCATGCAAATGTACCTCTATAAAGAACAATTTAACAACATTGTTTGCATCATCAATTTTATGGCATGGGATGAAGTGTGCCATCTTTGGAAACTTGTCAATAACAACAAATATAGAATCCCCACCCCATTTCAATCATGCTAGCTTTAGCACAAAGTCTATAGATAAATCAACCAAGGTTTGGTTAGGTATGGGTAAAGGAGTGTAGAAGCCATAAGGTAAAACTCTAGATTTGGCCTATTTGCATGTTATGCACTTCTTACACACCCTGTTAACAAACTTGTTTCATGTGTGGCCAAAAGAAATGTTCAACAAAGACATCTAGAGCTTTTCTAACTCTGAAATGACCCCATTAAACCATCTCCCATGTGCTTCTCTCATAACCAACTCCCTCAAAGATCTCATAGGCACATGTAATCAATTTTCCCTAAATAAGGAACTCATAGACACAACCAAATCCCTCAAGGAACTCATAGGCACATGGCCAAAGGTAATGCACACATATCCTTATCATAAGTGGGATAACTAAGGGTTGCTCCACTTAGCTTTTCACCAAAGTAGGCAATTGGTTGAATTCTTGCATTAAAATAGCTCCAATGCCAATACCTAAAGCATCACACACACAATCTAAAAGTATTAGCAAATTTACGCAAAACAAGTAAGGATTCAAAACTAAATTTTTCCTTGATTAAATTTAAAGCCTTGTCTTGATTACTACTCCACTTAAATCCCATATTCTTTTTAACAATCTAAACCCACTTAGATCATTGGTACATCATTGGTACTCTAAACCCATTGAATTCCATGAAGGAAATGAGTCATTCATCTTGATTAGCTTTCTTTATAGGCATTGAATGGTTTAATTCTCCAACAATGAGATTGCATCTTCATTTTGATAACAAGGCTTCTCTTTTCATTGCAAAGAGTCATTTATACAAAATGTTATTGTAATTAACTTTTGTGCCAAGAGCAAAAACATTATACTTATTACAATAAGATCATTGGTACATCTTTGGTACTCTTAACCCATTAAATTCCATCAAGTAAATGAGTCATTGATCTTGATTAGCTTTCCTTAAAGGTATTAGATGGCATAATTCTTGAACAATGTGATTGTCTCTTCATTTTATGACAACAAGGACATCTATATTCATTATATTCATTGCAGCAAAGCATGTCTATAAAACTTTGGCACTCTAAACCCATTGAAATCCTTCAAACAAGGTTAGATTGATCTTCATTAGCTTTTTTTTATAGCTATTTAATGTTTGAATTCCTAAATCATAAGTCTTCACTTCATTTTTAGGTAACAAGGCTCCTTCCTTTGTTGTAAGGACTTATTCACACAAAATGATGGTAAAAATTAACATTTTTGCCTCCACAAAACATTATATTCATTGGAATAGGCAAGTTTGGACACTTTTGGTACTATAAACCTATTGAATTCCATTAATTAAATGAGTCATCAAGTATTGAATAGTTTAATTTTTGAACAATGAGACTACTATTTCATTTTTTGATAAATAGTTTCTCTTTTCATTATAAGGACTCATCGACACAAAATGATCTCATAACTAACTTTTGTTTCAATAATTACCATTCTATTCATTGCAAGAAACTCCTTTCTATATCTTTGCTACTCTAAATACATTGAATTCCATAAAAAAAAAAGATTTGATTGGTTTAGATTAGCTTTTCTAATAGTATGAGTGTTTCAATTATTGAATAATGAGATTTTGCCTTCATTTCTAACTAATAAGGCTCCTTCATTCATTGTAGGGACTCATTTACATAAAATGATGGTGAAATTAACTTTTTGGTCTACACAAAATATTTTATTCATTGGAACAAGCATGTCTTTTAAACCTTTGGTACTTTGAATTAATTGAATTCCATCAAGAAAATGAGTTATTAATCTTGATTAGCTTTCCATATAGGTATCGAATGGTTCACTATCTGAACGACTGGACTGTCTCTTCATTTATTGATAGCAAGACTTCTCTTTTAATTGTAAGGACTCATTCATACAAAATGATCTTGTAATTAACTTTTGTGTCAATAGCAAACATTATATTCATTGCAACAATCCTTTGAATTCCATCAAAAAAAGGTATAATGGTCTAAATTACCTTATTTTGTGAGTATTAAGTGTTTCAATTCCTGAATAAGGAGACTATCTCATTTTTTTTTTTATAACAAGACATTTCTTTTCATTGTAATGACTCATTTATGCAAAATCATCTCATGACTAACTTTTGTGTCAATAATAAATATTATATTCATTCTGACAAGCTCATTTGTTCATCTCTAGCACTTTAAATCTATTAAATTCCATTAGAAAAGAGTGTGATTGGTCTAAATTACATTTTCTCATATGTGTTAATTGTTTTAGTTCCTAAATAATGAGACTATATAGTTTTTTTTTTTTTATCAATAAGACTTTTCTTTTAATTTCAAGGATTGAATTCAATCAAAAAAAGGTATGATTGGTCTAGATTACCTTATCTTGTAAGTATTAAGTGTTTCAATTCCTGAATAAGGAGATTATCTCATTACATAGTGAGACCTCTTCCTTTTTAGCTAATGGGACTCCTTCCTTCATTACAAGGACTTATTTTGCACAAAATGATGGTGAAATTAACCATTTTTGTCTTCACACAACAATATATTCATCAGAACTAACATGTTTGGACACATTTGGTACTCTAAACCTATTCAATTCCATCAATTAAATGTGTCATTGATCTTAATTAGCTTTCTTTATAGGTATTAAATGGTTTAATTCTTGAACAATGAGACCACTTCTTCATTTTTTTGATAATAAGGTTTCTCTTTTCATTGTAATGACTCATTAACACAAAATGATCTTGTAACTAACTTTTGTGACAACAACAACCATTGTATACATTGCATGAAACTCATTTCTACATCTTTGCTACTCTTAATCCATTGAATTCCGTCAAACAATGCTTTGATTTATCTTTATTTTCTTTTTGTATCCATCTTGAATGTTTCAATTCCTTAATAATGATTCATTTCTAGTTAATGAGGCTTCTTCCAATGTTGTAAGAACTCATTCACACAAAAGAAAGGTTAAATTAATATTAGAGTCTATACAAAACATTTTATTCATTACATCAAACACATTTTTGCACCTTTGGTACTTTGAATCCATTAAATTCCATCAAACAAATGAATCATTAATCTTGATTAGCTTTCCTTAAAGGTATTAAATGGTTTAATTCCTGAATAATGAAACTATCATATCATTTTAGCAAGGCTTGTCTTTTCCCTGCAAGAAGTCATTCACACAAAATGATCTTATAATTAACTTTTATGTCAACAACAAACAATATTCATTGCAACAAGCTTGTTTGTACATCTTTGGTACTCTAAATCCATTGAATTCCATCAACAAAAAGTGTGGTTGTCTCTTCATTTTTTGATAACAATGGCATATATATTCATTATATTCATTGCCAAAAATACATCTATACAACTTTGGTACTCTAAACCAATTGAAATCCTTTAAACAAAGGCTAGATTGATCTTCATTAGCTTTTCTTACAACAATGTTTCAATTCTTGAATAATGAGACACTCTCTTCATTTTTAGCTAACAAGGCTCCTTTTTTCATTGCAAGGATATTTACATAAAATAATGGTGAAATTAACCTTTTTGCTTTCACAAAACATTATATTCATTGGAACATACATGTTCAGACACTTTTGGTACTCTATGCCTATTGAATTCCATAAATCAAATGAGTCATTGATCTTGATTAACTTTCTTCATAGGTATAGAATGGTTTAATTCCCAAACAATAAGATTGTCTCTTCATTTTTTGATAACAAGGTTTTTCTCTTTTTGTTGCAAGGACTCATTCACATAAAATGATCTTGTAACTAACTTTTATGTCAACAACAACCATTGTATTCATTGCAAGAGACTCATTTGTGCATCTTTGCTACTATAAATCCATTAAATTCCATTGAAACATTTCTAACTAACAAGGTTTCATTGGTTTAGATTAGCTTTTCCTATGTGTAAGACTATTTTAATTCTTCAATAATGTGATTGTCTCTTCATTTCTAACTAGCAAGGATCCTTCCTTTTTTGTATGGATTCATTTACACAAAATGATGGTGAAAATAACTTTTGTATCTACTTAAAATATTCTATTCATTGGAGCAAGTATGTCTATATACCTTTGGTACTCTAAATCCATTGAATTATAGTAGGTAAATGAGTCATTGATCATGATTTGCTTTCCTTATAGGTATTGAATGGTTTAATTCTCAAACAATGAGATTGCCTCTTCATTTTTTATTAACAAGGTTTCTCTTTTCATTGCAAGGACTTATTCACACAAAATGATCCCATAATTAACTTTTCTACTAATAGCAAAAAATGGATTCCCTACAAGAAGCTCATTTATACTTCTGCAGTATTCTAAAATTCATTGAATTTCATCAAAAAAAATGGTTTCAATTGTCTTGATTAGTTTTTTTTTACATGTATTGAATGACTAAATCCAAGAATAATGAGACTATCTCTTCATTTCTAGCCAACAGTGCTGCTTCCTTTGTTGCAAGGACTCATTTACACAAATGATGGTGAAATTCACATTTATGTCTACATAAAACATTATATTCATTGGAACAAGCATGTTTGCATGCCTTTAGTACTCTAAACCTATTGAATTCTGTTAAGTAAGTGAGTTATTGATCTTGATAAGCTTTCCATTTGAATATTGAATGGTTTAATTCTTAGATAATGTGATCGCCTCTTGTTTTCTTGATGACAAGTCTTCTTTTTTCATTGCAAGTTCTTGTTCATAGAAAATGACCTTGTAAGTAACATTTGTGTTAATGGGAAACATTATATTCTTTACAACAAGCTCGTTTGCACATCATTGGTTCTCTAAACCATTAAATTCCATCAAAAAGAGCTTTGATTGATCTCAATTATTTTTTCTTATTCATATTAAAGGTTGAAAATCCTGAATAATGGACATTCTCTTCATTTCTAGCTATTAAGGTTCCTTCTTTTGAGGCTAGGTAAAATATCTTATAAATTGGACTAAGAGTCCAAAAAATGAAGCAAAATCTTCTTCTTCTCATCCCTTTTGGAATGTCTTGTGAATAAAGCTCTTACTTCTATAAGTTCTTTTATCTTTCAATGATTTAGTTTTATTAACTGTTGATTTAGTATTGTTGCTTGTTTGTTGTTAAAGATTTATTACTTGCTTCTTTGTTTGCTTGCATGAAAGGAATGGCATCAAAGCCTTAAGGGTATTAGGTGACTAATTTAAACTTATGATTGAAACCTAAATCGCATTGCCATTATTTGCTTGTGTAGTTAGGGTTGGCATTTAGAACATTAGGTGCAAATTTGATGACAATGATATCATGAGTTAGTGGATCACCAAAAATCATGATGACTTTCTCATTGTAATTGTAATAGTAGTTTAAGTAATAAAAATAAAGAAATTATTGTAAGCAAACATTTAGATAATAATTATTTACAAAATTAGACTTTGGTATTATTTGTAGCAAGCTCATTTGTACAACTTTGGTATTTTAAATTCGTTGAATTCCATCAAAACGAGTCTAATTGGTCTAAATTACCTTTTCTTATATGTATTAAGTGTTTCAATGTCTAAATAATGTGATTCTCTCTTCATTTCTAGCCAACAAGGCTCCTTCCTTTGTTACAAGGACTCATTTACACAAAATTATGGTGAAATTAATTTTTGTGTTCACACAAAGCATTATATTCATTGGAGAAAGCATGTTTGCACACCTTTGGCACTCTAAACTTGTTGAATTCCACCAAGTAAATAAATCATTGATCTTAGTTAGCTTTTTTTACAAGTATTGAATGATTTAATTCTCAAAGATTGTCTCTTCATTTTTTTGATAACAAGGTTTCTCTTTTCATTGAAATGACTTATTCACAAAAAGTGATCTTATAATTAATTTTTGTGTTAGTAGTAAACATTATATTCTTTGCAACACGCTAGGTTCTACATCATTGATACTCTCAATCCATTGAAATCCTTCAAGCAAAGCTTTAATTGATCTCAATTAGTTTTTGAATATTTTAAATCTTGAATAATGAGTCCTTCTCTTTAATTCTAGCTAACAAGGCTCCTTCCTTTGATTCAAGGACTCATTTACCCAAAATGATGGTGAAATTGACTTTTTTTCTCTATGGTATTTTAAATACAATAAATTTCATCAAGCAAATAAGTCATTGATGTTGATTAGCTTTCATTATAGGTATTTAATGGTTTAATTCCTAAGTAATGATACCATCTCTACATTTTTTGATAACAAGACTTCTCCTTTGTTGCAAGAACTCATTCACACAAAATGATCTATAATTAACTTTTGTGTTAACAATAAACAATATATTTTTTTGCAACAATCTCATTTATACAACTTTGGTACTCTAAATCCATTGAATTCCACAAAAAAAAAAAAAGATTAATTGGTCTAGGTTACCTTTTCTTATGTGTATTAAGTATTTCAATTCCAAAATAATGAGATAGTCTCTTCATTTCTTGCCAATAAGGCTCCTTCCATAATTATAAGGACTCATTTACACACAAAATGATGGCGAAATTAACAATTTTGTTTACGTGAAATATTTTATTCATTGGAATAAACACTTTTGCACACCTTTGGTACTTTAAACCTATTGAATTCCATCAAGTCAAAAAAGTTATTGATCTTGATTAGCTTTCTTCACAAATATTGAATGATTTAATTCTCAAACTATGAGACTGCCTCTCCATTGTTTGATAACAAAGCTTCTCTTATTGAAAGACAACTAAGACCTTTATTGAAAATGGAATTATTGTGCCCATAAATCAAGCAAGTAAGTTGCCTCTAAATTTCCTAATGAAATTAGGGACAATCAATAGTTACAATGCTTTTAGATGATTGAATTGTATTTCAAAATTTTATAAAGAGTTAGTTTATGATGATAAATCCTTATTTGAAAGGCTTAAAAGGAATCCTTTAAATTTTCATATATTATTTATACACCTTTGGTACTTTATACCCATTGAATTCTATCAACTAAAATGAGTCATTGATCTTTTTAGCTTTCTTTATAGGTACTAAGTGGTTTAATTCCTAAACAATGAGATTGGCTCTTCAATTTTTCATAATAGGACTTTTCTTTCCATTAGAAGGACAAATTTACACAAAATGATGGAAAAATTAACATTTGTACATTTTCGGTACTCTAAATTCATTGAATTTCATCAAAATGAAAAAAAAAAAAAAGGTGTATTTGGTCTAGATTACCTTTAAAAGGTCATTTTATTAATATCAAAAGGTTCCTTTGCATAAGAAGGAGAATGTTTTGAATAAGTTGAGTTGAATTCCATCAATGGATTTAGCATATCAAAGGCTCATTTTTCTCTAAAATGAATAAATTGAGGCATTTTTTTTTTTTTTTTTTTTTTCTTTTTTTTTTTGCAACAAGCTCTTTTGCACATATTTGGTTCAATAAATCGATTTAATTCTATCCAAAAAGATTGCTTTGATCTTTATTAGCTTTTCTTACACATATTGAAGGTTTTAAATCCTTAAATGACGAGAAATTCTCTTCATTTCTAGCTAACAAGGCTCTTTACTTCATTGCAAAGACTTTTGACCCAAAATGATGGTGAAAATTCACTATGTTTTTGCACAAAACATTCTATTCATTGGAACAAGCATTTATGTACATCTTTGATTTATAGCTAACAAGGCTCCATCCTTCATTACAAAGACTTATGTACCTAAAATGATAGTGAAATTTAGCTTTTTTTTTTTTTTGCACAAAACATTTTTTCATTGGACACATATGTACATCTTTGATATTATAAATCCATTGAATTCCATCAAGAAAAATGAGTCTTTAATCTTGATTAGCTTTCTTTATAGGTATTAAATGTTTAATTTCTAAAAAATGACATTGTCTCTTCAGTTTTTGATATCAAAAGGCATTGATCTTGATTTGCTTTCCTTATAGGAATTGAATGGTTCAATTCTTGAACAATGAGACTACCTTTTCTATTTTTTTTAACAAGGCTTCACTTTTTTTGTTTCAAGAACTTACACAAAATGATCTTGTGATTAACTTTTGTGTCAACATCAAACTGTGTATTCATTGCAAGAAGCTCATTTCTACATGTTTGGTACTCTAAATCCATTGAATTCTATCAAAAGAAAAAAAAAATGCTTTAGTGTTCTTGTGTAGCTTTCCTTATACATTTTTAGTGTCTAAATTCAAGAATAATGAGATCATCTCTTCATTTCTAACTAACAAACCTCCTTCCTTTGTTATAAGGACTTGTTTACACAAAATGATGGAGAAAGTAACTTTTGTGTCTACACAAAACATTCTATGCATTGGAGTTAGCATATCTTTAAACTTTTGGTACTTTGAATCCATCAAATTCCAACAAGCATATGAGTCATTGATTCTGATTAGCTTTTCTAATAGCTATTGAACGGTTTAATTCTCAAATAATGAGATTGTCTCTTTATTTTTGATAACAAGACTTTGCTTATGTTTCATAGACTCAATTGCACAAAATAATTTTTTTTTATTAGGTTTTATGTTGACAATAAACATCATATTCTCTTCAACAAATGAGTCATTATTCTTGATTAGCTTTCTTTATAGGTATTAAATGGTTTAATTTCTAAACAATGAGACTGTTTTCTCTTTTTTTTTGATAACAAAACTTCTCTTTTGTTGCAAAGATTCGTTCACGCAAAATGTTCAAGAAATTAGCTTTTATGTCAATAGTAAACAAGCTCATTTGTGCAACTTTGGTACTATATTGAATTCCTTGAAGCAGTGGTTAGTTTGATCTTGATTAGCTTTTCTTATAGCTAGTTAATGTTTCAATTCCTGACTAATGAGACTTTATCTTCATTTCTAGCTAACAATGCTCCTTCCTTCATTGCAAGGACTCATTTACACAAAATTATGAACTCTCTTTTGATGAAGGCCATAAAAGGTCATTATTGACTATTTTTTTATTTGACAATGATTTAAATCAAAAAGATGTAGAATTAAACCTTCTAGAAGATCACTCTCTCTCTGATTTTGAGTCAGGAAGAATGTGGTTATTATAAGGTCTTAAACAAAAGAAAAGGATTATTAGCCTTAACAAAAGAAGACAATGATTTTTTTTATCTTAGAATATTTCCAAAAGAAGGTTATAGCCTTAAAATAGTGATTCATAGAGTAAAAGCATATATTTTGGATTTCACTTCTAAAGAACTCTCTATACAAGAGCTTAAAGTTGAAATAAATTAATTAAAAGGAGAAATAAGACAATTAAAATAAAATAAATAAATATATTACAACAACCATATGACCTTGGCCCTAAAAATCTATGGAATTCCATCAAATAAAGAAGTGATTAATTTTGATTTTCTCTTCTTGTAGGTATTGAATGGTTTAACTCTAAAATAATGCAACCGTTTGTTCACTTCTTGCTAACTAGTTTTCTCCTTTAGTTGCAAGGACTTATTCACATAAGTTAAGATTACATAAATCAATTACAACATATTCGCTCATCAGAATAGCAACCCCTATATTCTGCTTCTTAAACATGTAAATATTTGGTTATCTGTAATGCAAAAGGCAGGCCTTGCAACCTCTATAGAAAAATTAGTTGTTCCAAACCATGATTACATTTCTTGGCCACCTCATCAAAAATGGTAGTGTAATTCCAATAGATCAAGCACTTGAATTTGCTTTTAAATTTCTTAATGAAATTAGAGGCAAAAATCAATTGCAAAGATTTCTAGAAAGCCTACGTTATATTTTAGAATTTTATAAAGAATGATGCTAAACCTTCATTTATTAAAAGCCTTCTAACTCATGAATTTTTACAGGGTACCACTTCATGAGTAAGAGGCCTATGCTACAAGGGCCTATGTCCCCATCAAAGTTGAATATTTGACCAGCTAAGGATGCTTCTAGTTCATCAAGTCAAAACAACAAGGAGTTAGATCCTTTATCAAATAACACTTATGAGCAACAACTAAATAAAGAATAAAAAGCTTACATATTCTTTCATCCCAAACTTTATATATAGACTTCTTGTGTCCAATTGAACCCAGCTATGCTCAACTTCTACCTTATAAGGTTGCAAGATTCTATTTAAAAGAGAACATGTATTATATACCACTATGAAAGATTACTATTATTATCAGCAGATTCTTTTTGAGACAAGACCATTGATCATTGAACCAATTGAATGAGGCACTGGTTATGAATCTACCAAAGATTAGGCAAATGCAAAATTTAAAATCAAAAGGATCATCTTTCTAGACAGATGAATGGCAAAGTGATTTGCTAACCTATAAAGGATTAAAAAAAATTGGTGGAAGGTTAAGAGTTTCAATTATTTCCACTCTATTGAAGCCTAGGAGAGATCTTTATTCTTCTACAAAAACCCATAAAAGAAATGTAGTTGGTTTTTCTTCATATTAATCTCCTCATGATAAGGTTAAATTTCCCAATTGGTTTAAAATATGGTTCCTTAAATGGGGATTACATCCCGTTACACTCCCTTTAAGAGTATAAACTATTTATGAATAATTTTGTGAAAAGAATCCTGACTTAAGGAATAAAATCTTAAATTTTGCTATTTGGTATCATGTTCTGTGGATCATCAAATGGGACTACAACATCATTGCCAAACAGGTTAATATCTTGGGAGAAAGTACTTAGCATGTACCATGGCTTGTTTGAAGGATTAACATTCGATGGTAGGAAAATTTTGACTATTTTAGCAAAAGGGTTTACACTACTAAAGGAGTAGTTAATTTAGGAATCTGCATTGTAGGACCTACTCCTCCAGCTATCAAGATTCCAACTTAAATGCTTAAAGCACTGGTTGAGAGTGTGGGAAGAGAACAACTAATTGAGATGGTGGCTAGTATTTTACAATCCGATAAAGACCAACTAGAAAGTAGTCAAGCAAAAGATTCCAATCAACTCACTTAACTAGATGATATTATGCAAGACTTGAAATATCAGTATGAGTTGTAAAGGGGACAAAATGGACAAAATGCATTTATAAGCCACTTTATAAAGATACTTTATACTTTATGAAGAAAATTTTTTTATCATGTATTTGTTTGTTAGCACAAACCTTAGAGACAAATAGGAGTATCCCATGGAGAAGGCATAACTTTTTTTCCTCATTTGTAAACTTACTCCAAAACAAGCTGTAAGCTTGTAGTGTCATTCAATGAAAACTATATTCATGTAAGTCCTTTTTCTCTTAAGCTTTCTTTTATGAAATCTAGTTTTGTGCCTTATATATTGTGTGTTTGAAAAATGCATATTCTTTATTTGAGTTGTTTAGCATTGTTTATTGGCTTTTCTTATAGGTATTGAATGGTTTAATTCTCAAATAATGAGACTCTCTTTATTTTTTGATAACATGACTTTTCATTGGTTGTAAGGACTCATTCACACAAAATGATTTTGTAATTAACTTTAATGTTAATAGTAAACATTATATTCTTTGTAGCAAGCTCATTTGTACAACTTTGGTATTCATAATCCATTGTATTCCATAAAAAGCAAGTATAATTGATCTAGATTACCTTTTCTTATATGCATTGAGTGTTTCAATGTCTAAAAAATGAGATCATCTCTTCATTTCTGGGCAACATGGGTCCTTCCTTTGTTACAAGGACTCAATTACACAAAATTATGGTGAAATTAACCTGTGTCCATACAAATCATTATATTCATTGGAGAAGGCAAGTTTGCACACCTTTGGTACTTTAAACTTATTGAATTCCACCATGTAAATGAATCATCAATCTTAATTATCATTTCTTATAAGTATTGAATGATTTAATTCTCAAACAATGAGATTATCTTTTCATTTTTTTATAACAAGGCTTCTCTTTTCATTAAAGGGACTTATTCACAACAAGTGATCTCATCATTAACTTTTGTGTCAGTAGTAAACATTATATTCTTTGCAACAAGCTAGCTTGTACATCAGTGATACCCTCAATCCATTGAATTCCTTCAAACAAAGCATTGATTGTTCTTAATTAGCTTTTCATATATACCTTTCAAAAATTTCAAATCCTGAATAATGAGACCTTCTCTTTAATTATAGCTAACAAGGCTCCTTCCTTTGTTGCAAGGACTCATTTACCAAAAATGATGGTGAAAATTAACTTTTTCTTCTACACAAAACATTCTATTCATTAGAACAAGCATTTTATGTGTGTCTTTGGTACTCTAAATACATTAAATTTCGTCAACCAAATATGTCATTGATGTTGATTAGCTTTCGTTGAAGGCATTTAATGGTTTAATTCTCAAACAATGATACCATCTCTTCATTTTTTTGATAACAAGACTTCTCTTTTGTTGCAAGAACACTTTCACACAAAATGATCTATAATTAACTTTTGTGTCAACAATAAACAACATATTTTTTTTTGCAACAATCTCATTTATACAACTTTGGTTCTCTAAATCCATTGAATTCCATCAAAGAAAAGTCTAATTGGTCTAGATTACCTTTTCTTATGTCTATTGAATGTTTCAATTCCAAAATAATGACATAGTCTCTTCATTTCTAGCCAAGAAGGCTCCTTCCATCATTGTAAGGACTCATTTACACAAAATGAGGGTGAAATTAACAATTTCGCTTACACAAAACATTGTATTCATTGGAATAGACACTTTTGCACACCTTTGGTGCTTTGAACCTATTGAATTCCATCAAGAAATGAGTCATTGATGTTGATTAGCTTTCTTCACAAACATTGAATGGTTTAATTCTCAAATAATGAGACTGCTATTCCATTTTTTTGATATCAAAGCTTCTTTTTTTTGTTCATACAAAATGATCTCATAATTAACTTTTTTGTCAACAAGAAACATTATATTCTTTTCAACAAACTTGTTTGCTTATCTGTGGTACTCTAAATCCATTGAATTCCATGAAACAAAGCTTTGATTGTTTTCTATTAGCTTTTTTCTTATACCTATTGGAAGTCTGAAATCTTGGATAATGAGACATTCTATTCAGTTCTAGCTAACAAGGCTCCTACCTTCATTGTAAGGATTTATTTGCCCAAAATGATGGTGAAATTCACTCTTGTGACTACACAAAACATTCTATTCATAGGAACAAGCACATATGTACTTCTTTGATGCTCTGAACTCATTGAATCCTACCAAGTATACAAGTTACTAATCTTGATCAACTTTTTTTTTTATAGGAATGAAAAAATTCCTGAATAATAAGACCATCCCTTCATTTTTTGTTAAAGATTTCTCTTCAAAATGATCTCATAATTAACTATTTTGTCAACAGTAAACACTATATTCTTTGTAAGAAGCTCATTTGTACAACTTTGGAACTCTAACCCATTGAATTCCTTGAAACAGAGGTATATTGAGTTTGTCAACAGTAAACACTATATTCATTTGTACAATGCATCTCATTTCATTGCAAGGACTTGTTTGTGCATCTTTGGTTCTTAAATGCAATGAATTTCATAAAAAAAAAATGGTGTGAGGTCATGATTAGCTTTTGTTATACACATATTGAGTTTCTCAATTCCTGAAAATGACACATTCTCTTCATTTCTAGCTAACAAGGCTCCTTCGTTTGTTTCAAGGACTCACTTACACAAAATGATGGAGAAATTAAATTTTAAGTCTACATAAGAGCATTGTATTCATTGGATGCAGCACGTTTGTATACCTTTATTGCTTTGAATCCATTGAATTTCATGAAATAAAGGAGTCAGATCTTAATTAGCTTTCATTATAGATATTGAATGGTTTAATTCCCAAACAAAGTGATTGCCTCTTCATGTTTTTGATGACAAGAACATCTATATTCATGATATTCATTGAATCAAGCATGTCTATACAATTTTGGTACTCTAAACCCACTGAATTCTTTCAAACAAAGGTTATATTGAACTTGATTAGCTTTTCTTATGGCCATTTAATATTTCAATTCCTAAATAATGAGACCTTCTCTTGATTTCTAGCTAATAAGGCTCCTCCCTTTGTTGCAAAGACTCATTTACACTTAATGATGATGAAATTAACTTTTGTGCCAAAAACAAAACATTGTATTCATTGCAACAAGCATGTTTGGTACTTTAAACCCAATATAATTTGTCAGGTAAATGAGTCATTGATCTTGATTAACTTTCCATATCGGCATTGAATGGCTTAATTGCCAATCAACACATCTCTTTATTTTTTGATAACAACACTTCTCTTTCATTGCAAGGGCTCCTTCATGCAAAATGATCTCCTTATTAACTTTTCTATCAATTGTAAACATTACATTCTTTGCAACAAGCTTGTTTGTACATCTTTTGGTACTTTAAATCCATTGAATTCCTTCAAACAAAGCTTTGAATGATCTTGATTATATTTTGTTATACCTATTGAGTGTTCCAATACTTAAATAATGAGACCAACTCTTCATTTCTAGCTAACAAGGCTCTTTCATTCATTGCAACAACTCATTTACTCAAAATGATGGTGAAATTAACTTTTGTGTCTATACAAAACATTGTATTCATTGGTACAAGCATGTTTGCACACTTTTGGTACTCTAAACCCATTGAATTTTATTAATTAAGTGAGTAATCAATCTTTTATCAGCTTTCTTTATATGTATTGAATGGTTTAATTTCTAAAAAATGAGATCTTCTTTTCATTTTTTTTGATAACATGACTTCTCCTTTCATTGTAAGGACACATTCACACAATATGATAATGTAATTATATTTTGTGCCAATAGCAAGCATGATATTCATTGCCACAAACTTGTTTGTACATCTTTGGTGCTCTAAGTCCTTTAAATTTCATCAAGAAAACAGTGCGATTGGCCTAGATTACATTTTTCTTAAACATATTAAGAGTTTCAATTCCTGAATAATGAGACCATCTCTTCATCTCTAGCTAACAAGGCTCCTTCCTTCATCACAAGGACTTGTTCTCACAAATGAAGATGAAATTAACTTTGATGTCTACATAAAAAAACATTGTATTCATTGAAACAAGCATGTTTACACACTTTAATACTCCAAATTCATTGAATTCCATCCAATAAATGAGTCATTGATATTTATTAGCTTTCCCTATTGGTATTGAATGGTTTAATTTCTAAACAATGTGACCATCACTTCTTCATTTTTTTAATAACAAAGCTTCTCTTCTTATTGTCAGGATTCATTAACACAAAATGATATCATAATTAACTTTTTTGCTAGAAATAAACATTATATTCATTGCAACAAGCTCATTTGTACATCTTTTGTGCTCTAAATCCATTGAATGCAATCAGAAAAAGGTGTGATTGGTCTAGATTACTTGTTCTTATATGTATTGCATGTTTGAATTCCTGAGTAACAAGACCATCTCTTAATTTCTAACTTCCTTCGAAATTTTATGAATATCACAATTCCAAGTCTGAATATGACAATGTAGAGTTTGGAAAACATGAGAACCAAATAGGTCCATCACTTAAACTTGACTTTTTCCTCTATTCTAACCAATTGAGAGACCACTGATTAAGATACAAATTAGTACAATTGTCTTGCTATATATTATAACATTGGTCATAGCTTTGGCCTCACAAGGCAAATCTATAACCTCACTTTCCTCAATTTTTAAGAAAGATTTAAAGCAAGTGGGGAAAATATTCTTTTGCCCTTTTTGGTTAAATACTCATGGTAAGCTTTTTCAAGGATTAGGCAGTTTTTTAGGAACCCAAAAATTAGGAAAAAGTTTTCATTGAATATTATAAATATTTTGAATATAAGTAAAAATATCAACAATACCATTTTTCTGCAATATATTTTTTTATGCCTTGATGCCAAAGTTTTTGTTGTCCTGGATTAAAGGTCATAAAAAAAATTTCTGTTTAAGGTAATTTGGGAGAGCAAAATAACACTTTGGTACTGAGTAGTTTAATTCCAGAACAATGAGATTGCCCTTTTAATTTTTCGTAAGACTTCTCTGTTCATTGAAAGGACGAATTTACACAAAATGGTGGTAAAATTAACATTTGTACATCTTTGGTACTCTAAATTCATTGAATTTCATAAAAAAAAAAAGGGTGAATTTGGTCTAGATTACCTTTTAAAATATGTATTGAGTGTTTCAATCCCTGAATGAGAGAGACCATCTCTTCATTTCTAGCTAACTAGGCTCCTTCCTTCATTGCAAAGACTCATTCACACAAAATGAACTCAAAATTAACTTTTGCATTCACAATAAAAACATTATATTTATTGCAACAAGCTTGTTGGTACATATTTGATACACTAAATCCATTGAATTTCATCAAGTTAAATGGGTCATTGATCAATTACAAGTACTGAATGGTTTAATTCCTAAGCCAATTTTTCATAACAAGATTTTTTTTATCATCATTGGAAGGACAAATTTACACAAAAATGATGATAAAATTAACATTTGTGTGTACACAAAACATTATAATCATAGCAAAAAGGTTTATGAATCTTTGGTAGTCTATATCCATCAAATTCTATCAAAAACTGGTGTGATTGTCTAGATTACCATTATTGATTCATATTTTGTGTAAATGAGTGCTTGCAATGAAAGAAGAATCTTTGTTAGTTAGAAATGAAGAGATGTTCTCATTATTTAGGAATTAAAGCACTCAATACATATAAGCATATTTGTGTCTTCTCAAAACATTACTTTATTTGGAACAAAGCATGTTTGCACACCTTTCCTTATAGGTATTTAATGGTTTAATTTTTTGAACAATGAGACTGTCTGTTCAATTTTTCATAACAAGATCTCTCGTTTTATTTGAAGGACAACCTTACACTAAATGATGATGGAATCAACATTTGTGTTTACATAAAACATTATATTCATTGCTACAAGCTCATTTGTGCTTTTTGGTACGCTAAAGCCATTGAATTCTATCAAAAAAATGGTGGGAATCAAAAGGCTCAATACATATAAGCATGTTTTGTGTCTACACAAAACCTTATAACCATGCCTATTTAAACAACTTTGGTACTCTGTACCCTTTCAATTCCATCATGTAAAATGAGTCATTGATCATTATTAGCTTTTCCTAACAAGTATTGAATGGTTTAATTCCTAAGTAGTAATGAGATTGCTTCTTCAAATTTTCATGACAAGACTTCTCTTATCATTGAAAGGACAAATTTACAAAAAATGATGATGATATTAACAATTTTGCCTACTCAAAATTTTATAGTCATTGCAATAAGCTCGTTTGTAAATCTTTCATACTCTAAA
>JBAPLJ010001357.1:0-26834 GCA_037832345.1 Rhizophora mangle
ACAAACAAAAGCCCAAACATCCAAATATGATTGTTATAACTATGGTAAGCTTGGTCATGTGTCTAGATACTGTGAACTTCACAAAAAACTCCAAGCCTTTGAACTACTTGATAATGTTCAAGCCTAATTATAGGCATTGTTAGTTGACACCTTAGAAGCTCCTGGACTATCTTCTGAGGATGAAGCTAGTCTCCATATTGATGAACTTAAAGCCTCTTTTGAAACAAGGTTAAAAGAGAAAGAGGTAAGAGTCCTAATACATGCTCAAGTGCAAATCCTTGAGATACTTAATATGTTAAAAAGTGATCAATCTAAAGCATAGTTTCAACAAAAGCTCCTTTCAAATCCAAACTCATTACTTCAGTCCATCCAAACTCCTTATGATCTTAAGGATGCTCTAAAAAGGTTTGATCAACCCCAAACCAAGCTTCCTTTCAACCATGGACTAATCAACACATAGCCATAGTGAGAGAGATTAAAAGTTAGGTCAAAGAGTTACTCTATCTTGACATAAGCAATCCTAGACTACCCAAAATAGTTGAGACTAATGTGTCTAAACTAGGATATGGAGGGATTTTGAAACAAGTAAAGATTCAACATGAACAACTTGTTCATTTCACATCCAAGCATTGGAATGATTGTCAAAGGAGATATTCCACTATTAAAATGGAAAATTAGGCAATTTTTTTATAAATTTCAAAATTTTAGGATGATTTGCTAAATCAAAAATTCTTATTATGCATTGTTTGTCAAGCAGCAAAATCTGTTTTACAAAAAGATGTTCAAAATATTGCATCCAAATAGATTTTTGCACGATGACAAGCAATTTTAAGTGTTTTTGATTTTGAAATTGAACATATTCAAAGTTTTTCAAACTGCTTACCAAAATTTCTTACAATAAAATTCTTGAAGGGAATAGGAACCTCAATCTCAAAATAAGCCCAAAATGCTTAAAAATGCCTAATAGGAAAGGACCAATCACAAACAACCCAACCAAAAGCATGGGTTGACATGTTCAACTCAGAAAACCAAAGCTCAAACCCTTCAAGAACCAAAAACATTCTAAGCCCATAAAAGGAAGCCAATGATGACTCTTTTGAGTCTTTAGCCTTAAGCATGCACAATATTGAAGCATTAAGCTCAAAAACCCCAAAACTTCTAAAATCTTGGTTTGATACAATGAATATAATGAATATAAATGTGTTTGTTTTATAAAAAATGAAGAGATGAAGAGATGATCACATCATTTGGAAATTAAACCATTCAATATCGATAATGAAAGCTAATCACAATCAATGACTCCTTTGTTTAATAGAATTTAATGGATTTTGAGCACTAAAGGTGTACAAATGTGCTTCTTCCAATGAATACAATGATTTATGCTGATACAAAATTTAATTTCTTCATCATTTTGTGTAAATGAGTCATTGTAACAAAGGAAGAAGAGTTGTTTGTTAGAACTAAAGTGATAGTGCCATTATTTAGGGTTTTTAAGACACTTAATACATATAAGAAAAGCTAATTAAGACCACTCATACATTTTGTTAATGAAATTTAATGGGTTTAGAGTACCAAAGATGTGGAAACAAGCTTATTAGAGTGAATATAGTTGTTGTTAGATGGCAAGTTGTTGAGAACAAGCTGTTGAAAACAATAATTTGGTACCTAACTTACCTATAACATCATCCAATAGTAGCTTAAGAACTTTGTTTCTAAGTTTGAAACAATGCTCTGAGGCATGCCATGCAAATGTACCTCTATAAAGAACAATTTAACAACATTGTTTGCATCATCAATTTTATGGCATGGGATGAAGTGTGCCATCTTTGGAAACTTGTCAATAACAACAAATATAGAATCCCCACCCCATTTCAATCATGCTAGCTTTAGCACAAAGTCTATAGATAAATCAACCAAGGTTTGGTTAGGTATGGGTAAAGGAGTGTAGAAGCCATAAGGTAAAACTCTAGATTTGGCCTATTTGCATGTTATGCACTTCTTACACACCCTGTTAACAAACTTGTTTCATGTGTGGCCAAAAGAAATGTTCAACAAAGACATCTAGAGCTTTTCTAACTCTGAAATGACCCATTAAACCATCTCCCATGTGCTTCTCTCATAACCAACTCCCTCAAAGATCTCATAGGCACATGTAATCAATTTTCCCTAAATAAGGAACTCATAGACACAACCAAATCCCTCAAGGAACTCATAGGCACATGGCCAAAGGTAATGCACACATATCCTTATCATAAGTGGGATAACTAAGGGTTGCTCCACTTAGCTTTTCACCAAAGTAGGCAATTGGTTGAATTCTTGCATTAAAATAGCTCCAATGCCAATACCTAAAGCATCACACACAATCTAAAAGTATTAGCAAATTTACGCAAAACAAGTAAGGATTCAAAACTAAATTTTTCCTTGATTAAATTTAAAGCCTTGTCTTGATTACTACTCCACTTAAATCCCATATTCTTTTTAACAATCTAAACCCACTTAGATCATTGGTACATCATTGGTACTCTAAACCCATTGGAATTCCATGAAGGAAATGAGTCATTCATCTTGATTAGCTTTCTTTATAGGCATTGAATGGTTTAATTCTCCAACAATGAGATTGCATCTTCATTTTGATAACAAGGCTTCTCTTTTCATTGCAAAGAGTCATTTATACAAAATGTTATTGTAATTAACTTTTGTGCCAAGAGCAAACATTATACTTATTACAATAAGATCATTGGTACATCTTTGGTACTCTTAACCCATTAAATTCCATCAAGTAAATGAGTCATTGATCTTGATTAGCTTTCCTTAAAGGTATTAGATGGCATAATTCTTGAACAATGTGATTGTCTCTTCATTTTATGACAACAAGGACATCTATATTCATTATATTCATTGCAGCAAAGCATGTCTATAAAACTTTGGCACTCTAAACCCATTGAAATCCTTCAAACAAGGTTAGATTGATCTTCATTAGCTTTTTTTATAGCTATTTAATGTTTGAATTCCTAAATCATAAGTCTTCACTTCATTTTAGGTAACAAGGCTCCTTCCTTTGTTGTAAGGACTTATTCACACAAAATGATGGTAAAATTAACATTTTTGCCTCCACAAAACATTATATTCATTGGAATAGGCAAGTTTGGACACTTTTGGTACTATAAACCTATTGAATTCCATTAATTAAATGAGTCATCAAGTATTGAATAGTTTAATTTTTGAACAATGAGACTACTATTTTGATAAATAGTTTCTCTTTTCATTATAAGGACTCATCGACACAAAATGATCTCATAACTAACTTTTGTTTCAATAATTACCATTCTATTCATTGCAAGAAACTCCTTTCTATATCTTTGCTACTCTAAATACATTGAATTCCATAAAAAAAAAAAAAAGATTTGATTGGTTTAGATTAGCTTTTCTAATAGTATGAGTGTTTCAATTATTGAATAATGAGATTTTGCCTTCATTTCTAACTAATAAGGCTCCTTCATTCATTGTAGGGACTCATTTACATAAAATGATGGTGAAATTAACTTTTTGGTCTACACAAAATATTTTATTCATTGGAACAAGCATGTCTTTAAACCTTTGGTACTTTGAATTAATTGAATTCCATCAAGAAAATGAGTTATTAATCTTGATTAGCTTTCCATATAGGTATCGAATGGTTCACTATCTGAACGACTGGACTGTCTCTTCATTTATTGATAGCAAGACTTCTCTTTTAATTGTAAGGACTCATTCATACAAAATGATCTTGTAATTAACTTTTGTGTCAATAGCAAACATTATATTCATTGCAACAATCCTTTGAATTCCATCAAAAAAAGGTATAATTGGTCTAAATTACCTTATTTTGTGAGTATTAAGTGTTTCAATTCCTGAATAAGGAGACTATCTCATATTTTTTTTTTATAACAAGACATTTCTTTTCATTGTAATGACTCATTTATGCAAAATCATCTCATGACTAACTTTTGTGTCAATAATAAATATTATATTCATTCTGACAAGCTCATTTGTTCATCTCTAGCACTTTAAATCTATTAAATTCCATTAGAAAAAGAGTGTGATTGGTCTAAATTACATTTTCTCATATGTGTTAATTGTTTTAGTTCCTAAATAATGAGACTATATAGTCTTTTTTTTTTTATCAATAAGACTTTTCTTTTAATTTCAAGGATTGAATTCAATCAAAAAAAAAAGGTATGATTGGTCTAGATTACCTTATCTTGTAAGTATTAAGTGTTTCAATTCCTGAATAAGGAGATTATCTCATTACATAGTGAGACCTCTTCCTTTTTAGCTAATGGGACTCCTTCCTTCATTACAAGGACTTATTTGCACAAAATGATGGTGAAATTAACCATTTTGTCTTCACACAACAATATATTCATCAGAACTAACATGTTTGGACACATTTGGTACTCTAAACCTATTCAATTCCATCAATTAAATGTGTCATTGATCTTAATTAGCTTTCTTTATAGGTATTAAATGGTTTAATTCTTGAACAATGAGACCACTTCTTCATTTTTTGATAATAAGGTTTCTCTTTTCATTGTAATGACTCATTAACACAAAATGATCTTGTAACTAACTTTTGTGACAACAACAACCATTGTATACATTGCATGAAACTCATTTCTACATCTTTGCTACTCTTAATCCATTGAATTCCGTCAAACAATGCTTTGATTTATCTTTATTTTCTTTTTGTATCCATCTTGAATGTTTCAATTCCTTAATAATGATTCATTTCTAGTTAATGAGGCTTCTTCCAATGTTGTAAGAACTCATTCACACAAAAGAAAGGTTAAATTAATATTAGAGTCTATACAAAACATTTTATTCATTACATCAAACACATTTTTGCACCTTTGGTACTTTGAATCCATTAAATTCCATCAAACAAATGAATCATTAATCTTGATTAGCTTTCCTTAAAGGTATTAAATGGTTTAATTCCTGAATAATGAAACTATCATATCATTTTAGCAAGGCTTGTCTTTTCCCTGCTGCAAGAAGTCATTCACACAAAATGATCTTATAATTAACTTTTATGTCAACAACAAACAATATTCATTGCAACAAGCTTGTTTGTACATCTTTGGTACTCTAAATCCATTGAATTCCATCAACAAAAAGTGTGGTTGTCTCTTCATTTTTTGATAACAATGGCATATATATTCATTATATTCATTGCCAAAAATACATCTATACAACTTTGGTACTCTAAACCAATTGAAATCCTTTAAACAAAGGCTAGATTGATCTTCATTAGCTTTTCTTACAACAATGTTTCAATTCTTGAATAATGAGACACTCTCTTCATTTTTAGCTAACAAGGCTCCTTTTTTCATTGCAAGGATATTTACATAAAATAATGGTGAAATTAACCTTTTTGCTTTCACAAAACATTATATTCATTGGAACATACATGTTCAGACACTTTTGGTACTCTATGCCTATTGAATTCCATAAATCAAATGAGTCATTGATCTTGATTAACTTTCTTCATAGGTATAGAATGGTTTAATTCCCAAACAATAAGATTGTCTCTTCATTTTTTGATAACAAGGTTTCTCTTTTTGTTGCAAGGACTCATTCACATAAAATGATCTTGTAACTAAACTTTTATGTCAACAACAACCATTGTATTCATTGCAAGAGACTCATTTGTGCATCTTTGCTACTATAAATCCATTAAATTCCATTGAAACATTTCTAACTAACAAGGTTTCATTGGTTTAGATTAGCTTTTCCTATGTGTAAGACTATTTTAATTCTTCAATAATGTGATTGTCTCTTCATTTCTAACTAGCAAGGATCCTTCCTTTTTTGTATGGATTCATTTACACAAAATGATGGTGAAAATAACTTTTGTATCTACTTAAAATATTCTATTCATTGGAGCAAGTATGTCTATATACCTTTGGTACTCTAAATCCATTGAATTATAGTAGGTAAATGAGTCATTGATCATGATTTGCTTTCCTTATAGGTATTGAATGGTTTAATTCTCAAACAATGAGATTGCCTCTTCATTTTTTATTAACAAGGTTTCTCTTTTCATTGCAAGGACTTATTCACACAAAATGATCCCATAATTAACTTTTCTACTAATAGCAAAAAATGGATTCCCTACAAGAAGCTCATTTATACTTCTGCAGTATTCTAAAATTCATTGAATTTCATCAAAAAAAAAAAATGGTTTCAATTGTCTTGATTAGATTTTTTTTTTACATGTATTGAATGTCTAAATCCAAGAATAATGAGACTATCTCTTCATTTCTAGCCAACAGTGCTGCTTCCTTTGTTGCAAGGACTCATTTACACAAATGATGGTGAAATTCACATTTATGTCTACATAAAACATTATATTCATTGGAACAAGCATGTTTGCATGCCTTTAGTACTCTAAACCTATTGAATTCTGTTAAGTAAGTGAGTTATTGATCTTGATAAGCTTTCCATTTGAATATTGAATGGTTTAATTCTTAGATAATGTGATCGCCCTTGTTTTCTTGATGACAAGTCTTCTTTTTTCATTGCAAGTTCTTGTTCATAGAAAATGACCTTGTAAGTAACATTTGTGTTAATGGGAAACATTATATTCTTTACAACAAGCTCGTTTGCACATCATTGGTTCTCTAAACCATTAAATTCCATCAAAAAGAGCTTTGATTGATCTCAATTTATTTTTCTTATTCATATTAAAGGTTGAAAATCCTGAATAATGGACATTCTCTTCATTTCTAGCTATTAAGGTTCCTTCTTTTGAGGCTAGGTAAAATATCTTATAAATTGGACTAAGAGTCCAAAAAATGAAGCAAAATCTTCTTCTTCTCATCCCTTTTGGAATGTCTTGTGAATAAAAAAGCTCTTACTTCTATAAGTTCTTTTATCTTTCAATGATTTAGTTTTATTAACTGTTGATTTAGTATTGTTGCTTGTTTGTTGTTAAAGATTTATTACTTGCTTCTTTGTTTGCTTGCATGAAAGGAATGGCATCAAAGCCTTAAGGGTATTAGGTGACTAATTTAAACTTATGATTGAAACCTAAATCGCATTGCCATTATTTGCTTGTGTAGTTAGGGTTGGCATTTAGAACATTAGGTGCAAATTTGATGACAATGATATCATGAGTTAGTGGATCACCAAAAATCATGATGACTTTCTCATTGTAATTGTAATAGTAGTTTAAGTAATAAAAAAATAAAGAAATTATTGTAAGCAAACATTTAGATAATAATTATTTACAAAATTAGACTTTGGTATTATTTGTAGCAAGCTCATTTGTACAACTTTGGTATTTTAAATTCGTTGAATTCCATCAAAACGAGTCTAATTGGTCTAAATTACCTTTTCTTATATGTATTAAGTGTTTCAATGTCTAAATAATGTGATTCTCTCTTCATTTCTAGCCAACAAGGCTCCTTCCTTTGTTACAAGGGACTCATTTACACAAAAATTATGGTGAAATTAATTTTTGTGTTCACACAAAGCATTATATTCATTGGAGAAAAAGCATGTTTGCACACCTTTGGCACTCTAAACTTGTTGAATTCCACCAAGTAAATAAATCATTGATCTTAGTTAGCTTTTTTTTACAAGTATTGAATGATTTAATTCTCAAAGATTGTCTCTTCATTTTTTGATAACAAGGTTTCTCTTTTCATTGAAATGACTTATTCACAAAAAAAGTGATCTTATAATTAATTTTTGTGTTAGTAGTAAACATTATATTCTTTGCAACACGCTAGGTTCTACATCATTGATACTCTCAATCCATTGAAATCCTTCAAGCAAAGCTTTAATTGATCTCAATTAGTTTTTGAATATTTTAAATCTTGAATAATGAGTCCTTCTCTTTAATTCTAGCTAACAAGGCTCCTTCCTTTGATTCAAGGACTCATTTACCCAAAATGATGGTGAAATTGACTTTTTCTCTATGGTATTTTAAATACAATAAATTTCATCAAGCAAATAAGTCATTGATGTTGATTAGCTTTCATTATAGGTATTTAATGGTTTTTAATTCCTAAGTAATGATACCATCTCTACATTTTTTGATAACAAGACTTCTCCTTTGTTGCAAGAAACTCATTCACACAAAATGATCTATAATTAACTTTTGTGTTAACAATAAACAATATATTTTTTTGCAACAATCTCATTTATACAACTTTGGTACTCTAAATCCATTGAATTCCACAAAAAAAAAAAAAGATTAATTGGTCTAGGTTACCTTTTCTTATGTGTATTAAGTATTTCAATTCCAAAATAATGAGATAGTCTCTTCATTTCTTGCCAATAAGGCTCCTCCTTCCATAATTATAAGGACTCATTTACACAAAATGATGGTGAAATTAACAATTTTGTTTACGTGAAATATTTTATTCATTGGAATAAACACTTTTGCACACCTTTGGTACTTTAAACCTATTGAATTCCATCAAGTCAAAAAGTTATTGATCTTGATTAGCTTTCTTCACAAATATTGAATGATTTAATTCTCAAACTATGAGACTGCCTCTCCATTGTTTGATAACAAAGCTTCTCTTATTGAAAGACAACTAAGACCTTTATTGAAAATGGAATTATTGTGCCCATAAATCAAGCAAGTAAGTTGCCTCTAAATTTCCTAATGAAATTAGGGACAATCAATAGTTACAATGCTTTTAGATGATTGAATTGTATTTCAAAATTTTATAAAGAGTTAGTTTATGATGATAAATCCTTATTTGAAAGGCTTAAAAGGAATCCTTTAAATTTTCATATATTATTTATACACCTTTGGTACTTTATACCCATTGAATTCTATCATCAACTAAAATGAGTCATTGATCTTTTTTAGCTTTCTTTATAGGTACTAAGTGGTTTAATTCCTAAACAATGAGATTGGCTCTTCTTCAATTTTTCATAATAGGACTTTTCTTTCCATTAGAAGGACAAAATTTACACAAAATGATGGAAAAATTAACATTTGTACATTTTCGGTACTCTAAATTCATTGAATTTCATCCAAAAAAAAAAAAAAAAAAAAGGTGTATTTGGTCTAGATTACCTTTAAAAGGTCATTTTATTAATATCAAAAGGTTCCTTTGCATAAGAAGGAGAATGTTTTGAATAAGTTGAGTTGAATTCCATCAATGGATTTAGCATATCAAAGGCTCATTTTTCTCTAAAATGAATAAATTGAGGCATTTTTTTGTTTTTTTTTTTTTTTTTTTTTTTGCAACAAGCTCTTTTGCACATATTTGGTTCAATAAATCGATTTAATTCTATCCAAAAAGATTGCTTTGATCTTTATTAGCTTTTCTTACACATATTGAAGGTTTTAAATCCTTAATGACGAGAAATTCTCTTCATTTCTAGCTAACAAGGCTCTTTACTTCATTGCAAAGACTTTTGACCCAAAATGATGGTGAAATTCACTATGTTTTTGCACAAAACATTCTATTCATTGGAACAAGCATTTATGTACATCTTTGATTTATAGCTAACAAGGCTCCATCCTTCATTACAAAGACTTATGTACCTAAAATGATAGTGAAATTTAGCTTTTTTTTTTTTTTTTTGCACAAAACATTTTTTCATTGGACACATATGTACATCTTTGATATTATAAATCCATTGAATTCCATCAAGAAAAATGAGTCTTTAATCTTGATTAGCTTTCTTTATAGGTATTAAATGTTTAATTTCTAAAAAATGACATTGTCTCTTCAGTTTTTGATATCAAAAGGCATTGATCTTGATTTGCTTTCCTTATAGGAATTGAATGGTTCAATTCTTGAACAATGAGACTACCTTTTCTATTTTTTTTAACAAGGCTTCACTTTTTTTTGTTTCAAGAACTTACACAAAATGATCTTGTGATTAACTTTTGTGTCAACATCAAACTGTGTATTCATTGCAAGAAGCTCATTTCTACATGTTTGGTACTCTAAATCCATTGAATTCTATCAAAAGAAAAAAAAATGCTTTAGTGTTCTTGTGTAGCTTTCCTTATACATTTTTAGTGTCTAAATTCAAGAATAATGAGATCATCTCTTCATTTCTAACTAACAAACCTCCTTCCTTTGTTATAAGGACTTTGTTTACACAAAATGATGGAGAAAGTAACTTTTGTGTCTACACAAAACATTCTATGCATTGGAGTTAGCATATCTTTAAACTTTTGGTACTTTGAATCCATCAAATTCCAACAAGCATATGAGTCATTGATTCTGATTAGCTTTTCTAATAGCTATTGAACGGTTTAATTCTCAAATAATGAGATTGTCTCTTTATTTTTTGATAACAAGACTTTGCTTATGTTTCATAGACTCAATTGCACAAAAAATAATTTTTTTATTAGGTTTTATGTTGACAATAAACATCATATTCTCTTCAACAAATGAGTCATTATTCTTGATTAGCTTTCTTTATAGGTATTAAATGGTTTAATTTCTAAACAATGAGACTGTTTTCTCATTTTTTTGATAACAAAACTTCTCTTTTGTTGCAAAGATTCGTTCACGCAAAATGTTCAAGAAATTAGCTTTTATGTCAATAGTAAACAAGCTCATTTGTGCAACTTTGGTACTATATTGAATTCCTTGAAGCAGTGGTTAGTTTGATCTTGATTAGCTTTTTTCTTATAGCTAGTTAATGTTTCAATTCCTGACTAATGAGACTTTATCTTCATTTCTAGCTAACAATGCTCCTTCCTTCATTGCAAGGACTCATTTACACAAAATTATGAACTCTCTTTTGATGAAGGCCATAAAAGGTCATTATTGACTTTTTTTTTATTTGACAATGATTTAAATCAAAAAGATGTAGAATTAAACCTTCTAGAAGATCACTCTTCTGATTTTGAGTCAGGAAGAATGTGGTTATTATAAGGTCTTAAACAAAAGAAAAGGATTATTAGCCTTAACAAAAGAAGACAATGATTTTTTATCTTAGAATATTTCCAAAAGAAGGTTATAGCCTTAAAATAGTGATTCATAGAGTAAAAGCATATATTTTGGATTTCACTTCTAAAGAACTCTCTATACAAGAGCTTAAAGTTGAAATAAATTAATTAAAAGGAGAAATAAGACAATTAAAATAAATAAATAAATATATTACAACAACCATATGACCTTGGCCCTAAAAATCTATGGAATTTCCATCAAATAAAGAAGTGATTAATTTTGATTTTCTCTTCTTGTAGGTATTGAATGGTTTAACTCTAAAATAATGCAACCGTTTGTTCACTTCTTGCTAACTAGTTTTCTCCTTTAGTTGCAAGGACTTATTCACATAAGTTAAGATTACATAAATCAATTACAACATATTCGCTCATCAGAATAGCAACCCCTATATTCTGCTTCTTAAACATGTAAATATTTGGTTATCTGTAATGCAAAAGGCAGGCCTTGCAACCTCTATATAAAAAAATTAGTTGTTCCAAACCATGATTACATTTCTTGGCCACCTCATCAAAAATGGTAGTGTAATTCCAATAGATCAAGCACTTGAATTTGCTTTTTAAATTTCTTAATGAAATTAGAGGCAAAAATCAATTGCAAAGATTTCTAGAAAGCCTACGTTATATTTTTAGAATTTTATAAAGAATGATGCTAAACCTTCATTTATTAAAAAAGCCTTCTAACTCATGAATTTTTACAGGGTACCACTTCATGAGTAAGAGGCCTATGCTACAAGGGCCTATGTCCCCATCAAAGTTGAATATTTGACCAGCTAAGGATGCTTCTAGTTCATCAAGTCAAAACAACAAGGAGTTAGATCCTTTATCAAATAACACTTATGAGCAACAACTAAATAAAGAATAAAAAGCTTACATATTCTTTCATCCCAAACTTTATATAGACTTCTTGTGTCCAATTGAACCCAGCTATGCTCAACTTCTACCTTATAAGGTTGCAAGATTCTATTTAAAAGAGAACATGTATTATATACCACTATGAAAGATTACTATTATTATCAGCAGATTCTTTTTGAGACAAGACCATTGATCATGAACCAATTGAATGAGGCACTGGTTATGAATCTACCAAAGATTAGGCAAATGCAAAATTTAAAATCAAAAGGATCATCTTTCTAGACAGATGAATGGCAAAGTGATTTGCTAACCTATAAAGGATTAAAAAATTGGTGGAAGGTTAAGAGTTTCAATTATTTCCACTCTATTGAAGCCTAGGAGAGATCTTTATTCTACAAAAAAACCCATAAAAGAAATGTAGTTGGTTTCTTCATATTAATCTCCTCATGATAAGGTTAAATTTCCCAATTGGTTTAAAATATGGTTCCTTAAATGGGGATTACATCCCGTTTACACTCCCTTAAAGAGTATAAACTATTTATGAATAATTTTGTGAAAAGAATCCTGACTTAAGGAATAAAATCTTAAATTTTGCTATTTGGTATCATGTTCTGTGGATCATCAAATGGGACTACAACATCATTGCCAAACAGGTTAATATCTTGGGAGAAAGTACTTAGCATGTACCATGGCTTGTTTGAAGGATTAACATTCGATGGTAGGAAAATTTTGACTATTTTAGCAAAAGGGGTTTACACTACTAAAGGAGTAGTTAATTTAGGAATCTGCATTGTAGGACCTACTCCTCCAGCTATCAAGATTCCAACTTAAATGCTTAAAGCACTGGTTGAGAGTGTGGGAAGAGAACAACTAATTGAGATGGTGGCTAGTATTTTACAATCCGATAAAGACCAACTAGAAAGTAGTCAAGCAAAAGATTCCAATCAACTCACTTAACTAGATGATATTATGCAAGACTTGAAATATCAGTATGAGTTGTAAAGGGGACAAAATGGACAAAATGCATTTATAAAGCCACTTTATAAAGATACTTTATACTTTATGAAGAAAATTTTTATCATGTATTTGTTTGTTAGCACAAACCTTAGAGACAAATAGGAGTATCCCATGGAGAAGGCATAACTTTTTTTCCTCATTTGTAAACTTACTCCAAAACAAGCTGTAAGCTTGTAGTGTCATTCAATGAAAACTATATTCATGTAAGTCCTTTTTCTCTTAAGCTTTCTTTTATGAAATCTAGTTTTGTGCCTTATATATTGTGTGTTTGAAAAATGCATATTCTTTATTTGAGTTGTTTAGCATTGTTTATTGGCTTTTCTTATAGGTATTGAATGGTTTAATTCTCAAATAATGAGACTCTCTTTATTTTTTGATAACATGACTTTTCATTGGTTGTAAGGACTCATTCACACCAAATGATTTTGTAATTAACTTTAATGTTAATAGTAAACATTATATTCTTTGTAGCAAGCTCATTTGTACAACTTTGGTATTCATAATCCATTGTATTCCATAAAAAGCAAGTATAATTGATCTAGATTACCTTTTCTTATATGCATTGAGTGTTTCAATGTCTAAAAAATGAGATCATCTCTTCATTTCTGGGCAACATGGGTCCTTCCTTTGTTACAAGGACTCAATTACACAAAATTATGGTGAAATTAACCTGTGTCCATACAAATCATCCATACAAATCATTATATTCATTGGAGAAGGCAAGTTTGCACACCTTTGGTACTTTAAACTTATTGAATTCCACCATGTAAATGAATCATCAATCTTAATTATCATTTCTTATAAGTATTGAATGATTTAATTCTCAAACAATGAGATTATCTTTTTTTTTTTTTTATAACAAGGCTTCTCTTTTCATTGAAGGGACTTATTCACAACAAGTGATCTCATCATTAACTTTTGTGTCAGTAGTAAACATTATATTCTTTGCAACAAGCTAGCTTGTACATCAGTGATACCCTCAATCCATTGAATTCCTTCAAACAAAGCATTGATTGTTCTTAATTAGCTTTTCATATACCTTCAAAAAAAAATTTCAAATCCTGAATAATGAGACCTTCTCTTTAATTATAGCTAACAAGGCTCCTTCCTTTGTTGCAAGGACTCATTTACCAAAAATGATGGTGAAATTAACTTTTTCTTCTACACAAAACATTCTATTCATTAGAACAAGCATTTTATGTGTGTCTTTGGTACTCTAAATACATTAAATTTCGTCAACCAAATATGTCATTGATGTTGATTAGCTTTCGTTGAAGGCATTTAATGGTTTAATTCTCAAACAATGATACCATCTCTTCTTTTTTTTTTGATAACAAGACTTCTCTTTTGTTGCAAGAACACTTTCACACAAAATGATCTATAATTAACTTTTGTGTCAACAATAAACAACATATTTTTTTTTGCAACAATCTCATTTATACAACTTTGGTTCTCTAAATCCATTGAATTCCATCAAAGAAAAGTCTAATTGGTCTAGATTACCTTTTCTTATGTCTATTGAATGTTTCAATTCCAAAATAATGACATAGTCTCTTCATTTCTAGCCAAGAAGGCTCCTTCCATCATTGTAAGGACTCATTTACACAAAATGAGGGTGAAATTAACAATTTCGCTTACACAAAACATTGTATTCATTGGAATAGACACTTTTGCACACCTTTGGTGCTTTGAACCTATTGAATTCCATCAAGAAATGAGTCATTGATGTTGATTAGCTTTCTTCACAAACATTGAATGGTTTAATTCTCAAATAATGAGACTGCTATTCATTTTTTTTTTGATGATATCAAAGCTTTTTTTTTTTGTTCATACAAAATGATCTCATAATTAACTTTTTGTCAACAAGAAACATTATATTCTTTTCAACAAACTTGTTTGCTTATCTGTGGTACTCTAAATCCATTGAATTCCATGAAACAAAGCTTTGATTGTTTTCTATTAGCTTTTCTTATACCTATTGGAAGTCTGAAATCTTGGATAATGAGACATTCTATTCAGTTCTAGCTAACAAGGCTCCTACCTTCATTGTAAGGATTTATTTGCCCAAAATGATGGTGAAATTCACTCTTGTGACTACACAAAACATTCTATTCATAGGAACAAGCACATATGTACTTCTTTGATGCTCTGAACTCATTGAATCCTACCAAGTATACAAGTTACTAATCTTGATCTTTTTTTTTTTTTTTTATAGGAATGAAAAATTCCTGAATAATAAGACCATCCCTTCATTTTTTGTTAAAGATTTCTCTTCAAAATGATCTCATAATTAACTATTTTGTCAACAGTAAAACACTATATTCTTTGTAAGAAGCTCATTTGTACAACTTTGGAACTCTAACCCATTGAATTCCTTGAAACAGAGGTATATTGAGTTTGTCAACAGTAAACACTATATTCATTTGTACAATGCATCTCATTTCATTGCAAGGACTTGTTTGTGCATCTTTGGTTCTTAAATGCAATGAATTTCATAAAAAAAAATGGTGTGAGGTCATGATTAGCTTTTGTTATACATATTGAGTTTCTCAATTCCTGAAAATGACACATTCTCTTCATTTCTAGCTAACAAGGCTCCTTCGTTTGTTTCAAGGACTCACTTACACAAAATGATGGAGAAATTAAATTTTAAGTCTACATAAGAGCATTGTATTCATTGGATGCAGCATGCAGCACGTTTGTATACCTTTATTGCTTTGAATCCATTGAATTTCATGAAATAAAGGAGTCAGATCTTAATTAGCTTTCATTATAGATATTGAATGGTTTAATTCCCAAACAAAGTGATTGCCTCTTCATGTTTTTGATGACAAGAACATCTATATTCATGATATTCATTGAATCAAGCATGTCTATACAATTTTGGTACTCTAAACCCACTGAATTCTTTCAAACAAAGGTTATATTGAACTTGATTAGCTTTTCTTATGGCCATTTAATATTTCAATTCCTAAATAATGAGACCTTCTCTTGATTTCTAGCTAATAAGGCTCCTCCCTTTGTTGCAAAGACTCATTTACACTTAATGATGATGAAATTAACTTTTGTGCCAAAACAAAACATTGTATTCATTGCAACAAGCATGTTTGGTACTTTAAACCCAATATAATTTGTCAGGTAAATGAGTCATTGATCTTGATTAACTTTCCATATCGGCATTGAATGGCTTAATTGCCAATCAACACATCTCTTTTTTTTTTTGATAACAACACTTCTCTTTCATTGCAAGGGCTCCTTCATGCAAAATGATCTCCTTATTAACTTTTCTATCAATTGTAAACATTACATTCTTTGCAACAAGCTTGTTTGTACATCTTTTGGTACTTTAAATCCATTGAATTCCTTCAAAAACAAAGCTTTGAATGATCTTGATTATATTTTGTTATACCTATTGAGTGTTCCAATACTTAAATAATGAGACCAACTCTTCATTTCTAGCTAACAAGGCTCTTTCATTCATTGCAACAACTCATTTACTCAAAATGATGGTGAAATTAACTTTTGTGTCTATACAAAACATTGTATTCATTGGTACAAGCATGTTTGCACACTTTTGGTACTCTAAACCCATTGAATTTTATTAATTAAGTGAGTAATCAATCTTTTATCAGCTTTCTTTATATGTATTGAATGGTTTAATTTCTAAAAAATGAGATCTTCTTTTTTTTTTTTTTTTGATAACATGACTTCTCCTTTCATTGTAAGGACACATTCACACAATATGATAATGTAATTATATTTTGTGCCAATAGCAAGCATGATATTCATTGCCACAAACTTGTTTGTACATCTTTGGTGCTCTAAGTCCTTTAAATTTCATCAAGAAAACAGTGCGATTGGCCTAGATTACATTTTTTTCTTAAACATATTAAGAGTTTCAATTCCTGAATAATGAGACCATCTCTTCATCTCTAGCTAACAAGGCTCCTTCCTTCATCACAAGGACTTGTTCTCACAAATGAAGATGAAATTAACTTTGATGTCTACAAAACAAAAAAAACATTGTATTCATTGAAACAAGCATGTTTACACACTTTAATACTCCAAATTCATTGAATTCCATCCAATAAATGAGTCATTGATATTTATTAGCTTTCCCTATTGGTATTGAATGGTTTAATTTCTAAACAATGTGACCATCACTTCATTTTTTAATAACAAAGCTTCTTCTCTTCTTATTGTCAGGATTCATTAACACAAAATGATATCATAATTAACTTTTTTTGCTAGAAATAAACATTATATTCATTGCAACAAGCTCATTTGTACATCTTTTGTGCTCTAAATCCATTGAATGCAATCAGAAAAAAGGTGTGATTGGTCTAGATTACTTGTTCTTATATGTATTGCATGTTTGAATTCCTGAGTAACAAGACCATCTCTTAATTTCTAACTTCCTTCGAAATTTTATGAATATCACAATTCCAAGTCTGAATATGACAATGTAGAGTTTGGAAAACATGAGAACCAAATAGGTCCATCACTTAAACTTGACTTTTTCCTCTATTCTAACCAATTGAGAGACCACTGATTAAGATACAAATTAGTACAATTGTCTTGCTATATTATAACATTGGTCATAGCTTTGGCCTCACAAGGCAAATCTATAACCTCACTTTCCTCAATTTTTAAGAAAGATTTAAAGCAAGTGGGAAAATATTCTTTTGCCCTTTTTTGGTTAAATACTCATGGTAAGCTTTTTCAAGGATTAGGCAGTTTTTAGGAACCCAAAAATTAGGAAAAAGTTTTCATTGAATATTATAAATATTTTGAATATAAGTAAAAATATCAACAATACCATTTCTGCAATATATTTTTTTATGCCTTGATGCCAAAGTTTTTGTTGTCCTGGATTAAAGGTCATAAAAAAATTTCTGTTTAAGGTAATTTGGGAGAGCAAAATAACACTTTGGTACTGAGTAGTTTAATTCCAGAACAATGAGATTGCCCTTTTAATTTTTCGTAAGACTTCTCTGTTCATTGAAAGGACGAATTTACACAAAATGGTGGTAAAATTAACATTTGTACATCTTTGGTACTCTAAATTCATTGAATTTCATAAAAAAAATAAAAAATAAAAGGGTGAATTTGGTCTAGATTACCTTTTAAAATATGTATTGAGTGTTTCAATCCCTGAATGAGAGACCATCTCTTCATTTCTAGCTAACTAGGCTCCTTCCTTCATTGCAAAGACTCATTCACACAAAATGAACTCAAAATTAACTTTTGCATTCACAATAAACATTATATTTATTGCAACAAGCTTGTTGGTACATATTTGATACACTAAATCCATTGAATTTCATCAAGTTAAATGGGTCATTGATCAATTACAAGTACTGAATGGTTTAATTCCTAAGCCAATTTTTCATAACAAGATTTTTTTTTATCATTGGAAGGACAAATTTACACAAAAATGATGATAAAATTAACATTTGTGTGTACACAAAACATTATAATCATAGCAAAAAGGTTTATGAATCTTTGGTAGTCTATATCCATCAAATTCTATCAAAAAAAACTGGTGTGATTGTCTAGATTACCATTATTGATTCATATTTTGTGTAAATGAGTGCTTGCAATGAAAGAAGAATCTTTGTTAGTTAGAAATGAAGAGATGTTCTCATTATTTAGGAATTAAAGCACTCAATACATATAAGCATATTTGTGTCTTCTCAAAACATTACTTTATTTGGAACAAAGCATGTTTGCACACCTTTCCTTATAGGTATTTAATGGTTTAATTTTTGAACAATGAGACTGTCTGTTCAATTTTTCATAACAAGATCTCTCGTTTTATTTGAAGGACAACCTTACACTAAATGATGATGGAATCAACATTTGTGTTTACATAAAACATTATATTCATTGCTACAAGCTCATTTGTGCTTTTTGGTACGCTAAAGCCATTGAATTCTATCAAAAATGGTGTGATTGGTCTAGAGTACATTTCTTATACATGTTTTGTGTAAATGACTGCTTTTAAAAAAGGAAGGAGCTTTGTTAGTTATAAATCAAGAGTTACTCTCATTATTTAGGAATCAAAAGGCTCAATACATATAAGCATGTTTGTGTCTACACAAAACCTTATAACCATGCCTATTTAAACAACTTTGGTACTCTGTACCCTTTCAATTCCATCATGTAAAATGAGTCATTGATCATTATTAGCTTTCCTAACAAGTATTGAATGGTTTAATTCCTAAGTAATGAGATTGCTTCTTCAAATTTTCATGACAAGACTTCTCTTATCATTGAAAGGACAAATTTAAAAAAAAATGATGATGATATTAACAATTTTGCCTACTCAAAAATTTTATAGTCATTGCAATAAGCTCGTTTGTAAATCTTTCATACTCTAAATTCATTGAATTTCAAGAAAAAAAAAGTGTGTTTCCTCTACATTACCTTTTCAAATACGTATTTAAGGTTTCAATTCTTGAATGAGACAATCACTTCATTTCTAGCTAAAAAGGCTCTTTCCTCCATTGCAAGGGATCTCATCACAACACAAAATGATCTCGTAATTAATTTTTTTGTGTCCAAACAAACATTATATTCTTTGCAACAAGTTCATTTGTATATCTTTGGTACACTAAGTCCATTGAATTCCATCATCAAAAGAATGATGTGACTGGTCTAGATGATAATTTCTTATACCTATTTTGTGCAAATGAGAGTGGAAGAAGGAGCTTTGTTAGTTAACAATGAAGAGTGAATCTCATTATTTACGAATTGAAATACTCAATACATCTAAGCATGTTTGTACCTACACAAAACCTTATAATCATTGGAACATGCACATTTGCACACCTTTGGTACTCTCTGTACCCATTGAATTCCATCAAGTAAATTGAATTTATCTTTATTAGCTTTCCTTTCAAGTATTTAATGGTTTAATTCATGAAAAATGAGATCGCCTCTTTAATTTTTCATAACAAGACTTCCCTTATCAATGGAAGGACAAATTTCAACAAAATGATGATGAAATTAACATTTGTGTCAACACAAAACATTATATTCATTGAACCAAGCTCATTTGTACATCTTTGGTGAATCCAATCAAAAACTAGTGTGATTGGTCTAGCTCATCATTTCTTATACATATTTTGTGACATGACTGCTTCCATCAAATGAAGAAAACATATTAGTTTGACATGAAGAAACAAGCTCATTATTCAGGAATTGAAGCAGTTGATATGTATAAACACATTTGTGTCTACACAAAACAATATATATTCATTGGAATGAGCATGTTTGTGCAACTCTGATACTTTGTACCCATTGAATTCCACCAAGTAAAATTAGTCAGTGGTCTTTATTATCTTGCCTTATAGGTATTTGATTGTTTAATTCCTAAACAATGAGACTGTTTCTACAATTTTTCATGACAAGACTCCACTTTTCATTAGAAGAACAAATTTACACAAAATGATAGTTAAATTAACTTTTGTGCTCACATAAAACATTATATTCATTACAACAGGCTCATTTCTTGCTCTTTGGTTCTCTATATCTATTGAATTTCATCAAAAAAGGTGTGATTGGTTTAGATTACCATTTCTTATACGTATTATTTTTGTAAATGAGTGCTTGCATTGAATAGCAAAGCTTTGTTAAAAATAAAGTGACAAACTCATTATTTAGGAATTGAAACACTCAATACACATCCAAGCATGTTTGTATCTACCCAAAATATTATATTCATTAGAACAAGCATTTTTGCACACTTTTGGTACTCTGTACTTATCAAATTCCATCAAGTGAAATGAGTCATTGATCTTTATTACCTGTCCTTATAGGTATTGAATTGTTTAATTCCTAAACAATGAGACTATCTCTTCAATTTTTCATGACAACACTTCACTTTTCATTGGAAGGAAAAATTTACATAAAATGATGGTGAAATTAACTTTAGTGTCTACACAAAACATTATATTCATTGCAACAAGATTGTAGCTACCTCTTGGGTCCTCTTAAATCCATTGAATTTCAAAAAAAAAAAAAATAAGGTTTCATTGGTCTAGATTACCTTTTCAAATACATATTTAGTGTTTCCATCATTGCAAGGGCTCATCCACACAAAAAAAAAATCTCTTAATTAACTTTGGTGTCAACAACATACATTATATTCATTGTAATAGGCTCATTTATACATCCCTGGTACACACTGAATCCATTGAATGCTATTTAAAAAATGTGTGATTGATCTAGATTACCATTTCTTATACATATTTTTGTGTAAATGAGTGCTTTCAACGAAAGAAGGAGCTTTGCTAGTTTGAAATGAAGAGACGATCTCATTATTCAGGAAAAGAAAACACTCAATATCTAAAAGCACATTTGTGTTTACACAAAACATTACAATCATTGGAACAAGCACACTTGCAAACATTGGCACTCTGATCCCATTAAATGAGTGCTTTCAATGAAAGAAGGAGCTTTGCTAGTTTGAAATGAAGAGACGATCCCATTATTCTGGAAATGAAACACTCAATATCTAAAAGCACATTTGTGTTTACACAAAACATTACAATTATTGGAACAAGCACACTTTTGCAAACATTGGTACTCTGATCCTATTAAATTCCATCAAGTAAAATGAGTGTTTGTTCTTTATTGGTTTTCCTTATAGGTATTTGACTAGTTTAATTCCCAAACAATGAGACTGTCTGTCTCCTCAATTTTACATGATAAGACCTAACTTTTTATTGGAAGGACAAATTTACAGAAAAAGATGGTGAAATTAACATTTTTGTCAAGACAAAATATTATATTCATGAAAATCAAAATCCATTGAATTCCATCAAAAAAATGGTGTGATTGGCCTATATTACCATTTCTTTTTCATATTTTGTGTAACCAAGTGCTTGCAACAAAAGAAGGAGCTTTGTTTAGTTTGAAATAAAGAGATAGTCTCATTATTTAGGAATTGACACACTCAATATATATAAGTACATTTATGTCTACACAAAACATTATAGTCATCGGAACAAGCACAATTGCATACCTTTGGTATTATGTCCCCATTGAATTCCATCAAGTGAAATGATTCATTGTTCTTTATTAGTTTTCCTTATAGAGACTGATATTTTTTTTAGCTTTACATATAAGTATTGAATGGTTTAATTGCTGAACAATGAGACTATTTCTTCAATTTTTCAAGACAAGACTTTACATTCGATTGGAAAGACAAATTAGGTGACTTCATTTAATATAAAGCTTGTTAATACAAATAAGTAGACAATTATTGCATGGATTTACTTCACTTAATATAATTGTTCATTGCAAAAAGAACATTACTCATTGTTTCTTTTTGCATGGATTTAATGACAAGAAAAGATAAACTAGGGGTTGCCTACGAAAAAAAAAAAAAAAAAAAAAACAAACTAGGGTTTGTAGATTCAAAGAAAAAGAGGTTTTAGAGTGAGGCTAAGAAGAAGAACAAAAGAAAAGCTCAATTTCAGATAAATAAACCTTATTTAAGCCTAAACCTTTGATACTTGCTGATGTGAACCTCAAAAGATATGGCTTGGGGACCCAACATGCATAACAAATCAAACAAGAACCCAAGAAAGCAAAATTAGATTTCAATCATGTAAGAACCAGACTGAATGTTCAAGAAAAATGAACCTGAGGTATAAAGAAGGATACAGATATCACACTTGAGAAAATAACAGATTTGGGAGTGCTAAGTTGAGTTAAATGCCACAAGAAGATGACTTCTCTAGTTTATGAAAGAACCAAAATAGAAAATTCTCATATCCTGAATAAGCTAACAACAAATCTACTCCTATTTGTTTTAGGAGTTGTTATGAAAATCCTTACAATCACTTAACATTGGGCCATTCAACATATTCAATTAATAAAGTCTTGAGCCTAATTATGATATGTTTTGTTGCCCTCCAAGCTTGAATTAGCTTCTTTGACCCGATTTCTTCAGTAAACCCACTAAGTGCTTCTTTCATCTTTTTAGCTCTTGAACATGTCATTGGCCTTTCTTTAATACTTAATCGTGATTAAAAGCCCTCCATGCACAGCTCCTCCATGGATCTCATTAGTAATGAAGGAACCTTGTTTGTTTGAAATGAAGAGACGATCTCATTATTCAGCTATTGAAACACTTAATCAATGTAACCAAGAGATTATCTAGACCAATTACACCTTTTTTGTTAATGGAATTCAAGGGATTTAGAGTATCAAAGATGTACAAAAAAGTTTGTTTCAATGAATATAATATTTGTTGTTAATTATAAGATCATTTTGTGTAAATGAGTCCTTGCAACAAAAAAGTAGCCTTGTCATAAAAAAAATGAAGAGACGGTCACCTTGTTTGAAAATTATTCTATTCAATATCACTAAGGAAAGTTAATCAAGATCAATGATTTGTTGCAAGGGATCATTCACCTAAAATGATCTTGTAATTAACTTTGTGCCAATACTAATCATTATATTCTTTGCAATAAGCTCATTCATACATCTTTGGTGTTCTAAATCCATTTAATTACATTAAAGAAAGGTGTGATTGGTCTAGATTATCATTTCTATATATATTAAGTGCTTCAATTCTTGAATAATGAGGCCTTCTTTTCATTTCTAGTTAACAAGGCTCCTTCCTTCATTGCAAGGACTCATTTACACAAAATAATGGTGAATTAAATTTTGTGTCTACACAAAACATTATATGATTAAGCATGTTTGCACACCTTTGGTACTTTGAACCCATTGAATTCCATCAAGTAAATTATTAATTGATCTTTAGCTTTCCTTATAGGTATTCAATGGTTTAATGTTTGAACAATGAGACTGTCTCTTCATTTTTTGATAACAAGACTTCTCTTTTTTGTTGCAACAACTCATTCACACAAAATGATCTCATAACTCTATCTTTTATGTCAATAGCAAACATTATATTCATAGCTACAAGCTCATTTATACATCTTTGGTGCATTAAATCCATTAAATTTCATCAAGTTGGCATTGATCTTTGTTAGTTTTCCTTAGAGGTATTGAATGGTTTAATTGCTAAATAATGGGACTTATTATTTACAAGACTTCTCTTTTTACAAGTTGGAACAAGCATGTTTGCACACCTTTGGTACTTGGAACCCATTGAGTTCCATCAAGTAAATGAGACTTTGATCTTGATTAGCTTTCCCTTAAAGATATTGAATGGCTTAATTCTCAAACAATGAGACTACCTTTTCAATTTTTGAATCTATTTTTTATGTATTTCTTGTATCTTCCTTTAATTAAAAAGAGTTTTTAAGTTTCTGTTGTAAATGCTAATAAGTAATTTCATTAGATAGAGAACTAATAAATATTTCATTCCTCTTAATCATTTTCTAAATCAGATCAATTTCTCTATATTGAAGAATGGAAGTAAATTTAAAGCTAATAAGCTTTCTGTTAATCTCTGGATTTATGCATCATCATCTATTTTTAACATGTGTAAGAAATGATTTCCTAATATGAAATCTTGTGATAGAATTTTAACCATCACAAAAGGAATTTCTAAACATATACCATCATTACAAATAATGACTTATGATAACTTGTATTTAATAACAAGCTTACTCTAATCAACAGTGTTTAATACTTCTATTGTTTTTGAAAAGTATTTTGAAGGTATTAGTCCTTCTTAATATGGATTTAGAGTATTAGAGCCAAACCTAGTGAAGTATCTATTATAAGTTATAGTTAAAACCTAAGCATGTTTTCATTTTTAGCTCATGCAAGCTGTGGCTAGGTATTGAGTGCTTTTGGTACAAACCACTGACAATGATTCTATGATACATATGGATAAACTTCACCAAAGTTGGCACTTTAATAGTAACAATAAAAAATTATTATCAATGAAAATATAAATGATATTTTTCTTTAGAATTGGAAATTATGATCATCCTCATTATCACATATATATATATTGAGTGGTACTTTCTTTTTTTTTTTTTTTATCTAAATCTGATTATGTTATTAAAAGAATTCCAGAAGCTCTACCCTTATCGCAAGGTTAGAATGATTTTTTTTTTCTTGCTATCCCAAGAACTTATTAGTTCACACTATAGGAAATATAAATTTCCCCATATTGGCATGATTCAAGTAGCTTTAAAGCTGGCCACAAGATTAGGTTTAAATAACTCTACCATAATTTATGTTATTAAAGACTAAAGACATAATAGGTTTCATGACTCCTTATTAGGAGTAACAAAATTTAGTCTTAGCAATGGACCTATTTATTTTTCTTGTTACACCAACTTTGGTGAAGTTTGCATATAATAGGAGAGTTCATTTGATTTCTAGTTATTCTCCATTTGAAATTGTGTATGTTTTAAGCCCTTTGACTCCTTTAGATTTGATGCTTTTACTGTTGATGCTATGTTAGCTTAGATGGTGAACACAAGGCCAAAATGGTGAAGAAGTTGCATGAGAAGGTGTGGCAACAAATTGCAAAAGGAACATAGCAATATGCATCCCATGCCAACAAAGGGAGAAAGATGGTGGTATTTAAACCTAGTGATTGAGTTTGGATGCATATGCACAAGAAGAGGTTCTTGGCTTAGATGCATTTAAAGTTATAGCTTAGAGGAGATGGTCAATTTCAAGTGGTGGCACAATTTAATGACAATGCCAATGAGTTGGACCTTTTCAGTGAGTATAATCTGAGTACAACATTTGATGTTTATAATCTTTCTCCTTTTGATGCAAGTAATGATTTGATGACGAATCTTTTTAAGGAGAGGGAAAATGATGAGATCCATGGAGAAGTTAATGCATGGAGGACTTCTAGGGATCCATGGAGCATTCAAGAAGGGTCAATAAAATGTTCAAGAGCCAAAACAATGAAAGAAGCACTTAGCAAGCTGATAGATGAAATTTATTCCAAAAAAAAAAAAAAAGCTAATTCAAGCTTGAAGGGAAAAAAAACATATCTTAATGTGGTTCAAGGCCTTATTAATTTGATTGGAGTACTTAATGAGTCACGGTTGCAATAAACTCCACTCCTAAATAGGAGTTTATTATAAAATAGGGCAACTCCTAAAACAATATGAGTAGATTGTTGTTAGCTTATTTAGGAAGGTTGTCATTATGTCTAAGGGCATGGGTTATTAATTTTGCCCATAAATAAGTCTATTTGCATTGTTAAAAAAAAAAAAAAAAAGCATCAGTGAAAATGAAAGTGAGATTGTTCTCCTTCAGTTCTTTTAATAACTAAAAAATTTATTAAAAACTACCTCTTCTTGTAGCATTCAACCTAACTTAGGTTTGTGATCCTATAAGATGATTATACAATCAAGACAGAGGAAATGGGACTACTACCTGTACAATTCCTTGGAAATGGTCAAGCTTCTTTCCTCTCTCTCAATAAAGCATCACCAAAAGCATTACAATTTCCTGCAGGTTGGCCTTGTCTAGGTTGGAATCAAGTCCCTTTCTAGGGAAGGGTTGGATACTTCTGTTCTTGTTGCCCTTAGAGATTTCCATCTTCTAAACTTTGATGATTCTCTTTAGGTATTATAGAAACAAGTCTATGTTCTGGTCCAATTTATTTCAATTGTTGTCCAGATTTCACAATCTTTGCATGAGAGGAATATTCTTGATGTTCTTACCTTACAAATCAAGCTTCACAACAATCAATTCACTGAATGATCAATTCTACTAAGCCTAATATACACGATACATTATAAGACATGAAAATATCATTTAACACCAAAGCACTTTGTCACGGAGCTTGCGAAGAAAGAGTTCTATGGGAAATAGGCATGCGCATGAGGTAAATCTACCTAACACCTAGAAACTTGAAAATGTTTCTACCCCAAAGCCTCCATTTGCAACAAATGTCAACAAGATTACTTATCATAGCGATGGCGGTGTCAGCACAAGTGCTAAATCTGAATCCTGTAAGAATGAAGATCTATAAACCAAAATCTCAAATTATTTGTAACATATCATTTCTGTGAGACAA
>JBAPLJ010001358.1:0-22755 GCA_037832345.1 Rhizophora mangle
ACTACAAGCTCAAAAGGAATCTATACTTGAAGCATTAACAAGCAAAGTGGGACAGACTTTGACTGCACTTGGTGATGTCTCATTGTAAGCTTCTGTGTCAAACACAGAATCACTAAAGGGACAACATATCAAAGTGGAACCACTAGGCACATCTTCAAAAGATGTACTATCCCAGACCCAGGAGACCTTACTTTTGAAGAAAAACCAGCTTTTCTTCAAACACAGTTCCAATTCAATTTATGGGTGGAACATTGATGGATATTCTGAACATAAGATTCTGAATCTCTTTCAACAAATGACCATGGTGTCCTAAGCATACAGGACCCATAGTCATACCTCTAACCAAGCCATTTCTGTGATCCTTGTTGCAGGATTCTCAGGATAACTTAAAGGCTGGTTGGATCACATTCTCACTCCAGCTGACCACAACAGTATTTTCCAAGCTATCAAGAGAGATGTTCATGGTGAACCTCTCCTTGATAATAACCATCAAACAATCCCTAATGCTGTGGCAAGTCTTATCTTTGCCATAACAAAGTACCTTAATGGTGATCTGTCTCACCTAAAGGATAAGAATGCTAAACTCTTATCCAATCTTAATTGTAAATATTTGCACAATTTCTATTGGTGCTAAAATATGTTTCTAACATGTGTCATGCAAGAAGATGATGCAAATTAAGTTTTCTAGAAAGAAAAGTTTTCAGTAGGATTACCAAGGCTACTCGGCGATAAGATAAGATCCAAACTGAAAGTGGGATCAAATTGCTTTATCATCAGTTGTATGGCAAACTGATAAGCATTGTCTAGAAAGAAGGATTGCAGATCTAAAGCTCCAAAAAAAAGATTAAGCAAGAACAAAAGCAAACTAAGAGTAATGATCCTTTTGTGCCCAATTCAATGATAACCTTTATCACAAAGAAAAGACCAAAAGAAAGCATAGGTCCAATACCAAATCAAAAAATCCTTTTTACTCAAAGCCTAAGCAAACAAAAGCCCAAACATCTAGATATGTTTGTTTTAACTGTGTTAAGTCTAGTCACATGTCTAGATCTGTAAAACTCACAAAAAAAAAAAAAAAATCCAAGTCCTTGAACTGATACTATTCAATCCCAACTATGGGCTGAAACCTTAGAAGCTAGTAGTACTCCTGAAATATCCTTTGAGGATGAAGCTGCTCACCAAGTTAATGAACTTGAAGCCTCTTCTGAAACAGGGTTAGAAGAAGAGAAAGAGGTAAGTGTCCTAATGTGTGCCCAAGGGCAAGTCATTGAGATACTTGATATGTCAAGGAAATTATCAAGCTAAAGACCAGTTTCTAGAAAAGCTCCTTGAAAGCCCATCAACTTCGAATCCAAATCATTACTTCAGCCCATCCAAGCTCCTTATAATCTTAAAGATGTTCTAAAAAGGTTTGACCAACCCCAAACCAAGCCTCATCTTAACCATGGAGTAATCAGCACACAACCATAGTGAGAGAGACTAAATGTCAGGTCAAAGAGTTGCTCTGACTTCACAAAAGCAATCCTAGCCTACCCAAAATAGTTGAGACTAATGTGCCTATACTAAGATATGGAGGGATTTTGAAACAAGTGAAGGATCAACATGAACAACTTGTTCATTTCACATCCAAGCATTAAAATGACTGTCAAAGGTGATATTCTACAATTTAAAATTAAATTATGAATCAAAAATTTTTATTACACATTGATTTACAAGTAGCAAAATCTATTTTACGAAAAGATGTTCAAAATATTACATCCAAATAGATTTTTGCATCATGGCAAACAATTTTAAGTGTTTTTTATTTTGAAATTGAACATATTTGAGGTTCTTCAAATTGCTTATCATATTTTCTTACAAGAGAATTCTTGCAAAGAATAGGAACCTCAACCTCAAAACAAGGCCAAAATGCTCAAAAAAATTCAAAAAGAAAGCCCAACAGGAAAAGACCCAATCACAAACAACCCAACTAAAGGCATGGGTTGACATGTTCAGCTCAGAAAGCTAAAGATCAAACTCTTCAGGTTCCTAAAACACTCCAAGGCCATGAAAGCAACCCACTAAGGACTCTTCTGAGTCTTCAACCTCAAGCATGCCCAATATTGAAGCCTTAAAACAAAAAAAAAAAAAAAAACAAACAATGTATAAAAACAATGAAGAGATGATCACATAATTTGGGGGAATTAACCATTCAATATTGATAATGAAAGGAAATCAAGATCAATGACTCCTTTATTTCTTAGAATTCAATGGATTTAGAGCACTAAAGGTGTACCAATGTGCATCTTCCAATGAATACAATGTTTTATGTAGACACAATTTAATTTATTCACGATTTTGTTTAAATGAGCCAATGTAACAAAGAAGGAGAGTTGTTAGTTAGAACTAAAGTGATGGTGCCAGTCTTTAGGGTTTGAGACACTTAATAGATATAAGAAAAGCTAATCAAGACCGCTCATGCCTTTTTTTAAAAAAATTCAATGGGTTTAGAGTACCAAAGTTGTGGAAACAAGCTTGTTGGAGTGAATATAGCTGTTGTTGGATGGAAAGTAGTTTTAGAACAACAATTTAGTACCTAACTTACTCATAACATCTTCCAAAATTAGCTCAAGAGCTTTGTTTCTTGGTTTGAAACAATGCTCTGAGGCATGCAATGCAAATGTACCTCTCTACAGAACAATTTAACTACATTATTTGAATCCTCAATTTTATGGCATGGGATGAAGTGTGCCATCTTTGAAAACTTGTCAATAACAACAATTTATAGAATTCCTTCCCCATTTTGATCATGTTAGCTTTAGCACAAATCCTTAAATAAATCAACCCAGGGTTGGTTAGGTATGGGTAAGGGAGTGTAGAAGCCAAGGGTAAAACTCTAGATTTGGCCTATTTGCATGTTATGTACTCCTTACACAACCTATCAACAATTTTTTTTTTCATGTGTGGCCGAAGGAAATGTTCAACTAAGACATGTAGAGTTTTTCTAACTCTGAAATGACCCATTAGACCATCTCCCATGTGCTTCTCTCATAACCAACTTCCTCAAGGAACTCACAGGCACATGTAATCAATTTTTCTTGAAAAAGAAACCCTCATGCCCATAAAATTTCTCAAAGGCTGACGTCTTACATATCCTATACACATTAGCAAAGTTAGGATCTTTCACATACAAATCTTTAATATTTTAAAATCCTAACAATTTTGCACTAAGTATAGAGATAAGGGCATACTAGCAAGATAATGCATCAGCTACCACATTCATCTTACCTTGTTTATATTTGATGATGTAGGGAAAGGTTTCAATTAATTTGACCCATTTGGCATGTCTCTTGTTCAACTTCATTTGTTCCTTCAAGTGCTTCACAGATTCGTGGTTAGTATGGATGACAAACTCATTAGGTCAAAGGTAGTGAGACTATATCTCCAAGGCCCATACCAATGCAAGCATCTCCTTATCATAAGTGGAATAACTAAGGGCTGCTCCACTTAGCTTTTCACTAAAGTAGGCGATTGGTCAAATACTTACATTATAATAGTTCCAATGCCATACCCAAAGAATCACACACAATCTAAAAACTTTTAGCGAAGTTAGGTAAAACAAGTAAGGGTGCATAATTAAATTTTTCCTTGATTAAATTGATCACTCCTCCATTTAAATCCCACATTCCTTTTAAGAATCCTAGTTAATGGTGCAGCAATGTTGCTAAAAGCCCCCAATGAAAGTCTCTGTAGAAACTAGCACAAATTGCCCTAAACATTTCCTCGTCAATCTCAATACCACTCGCACTCATAACATAGCCAAGAAATAGGATCTGATCATTGTAAAAAGAACAATTCTTAAGGTTAGCATACAATTTCTCAAAACATAAAACACTTAGAATAAAACATAAATGATCAAGATGCTCATCTAAGTTTTTGCCATAGACCAAAAATATCATCAAAATACCCAACCACAAAATTACCAATGAATGCATGTAAAACATGATTTCATCAATCTCATAAAAGTGCTCAATGCATTAATGAGACCTAATGGCATGACAAGCCATTCATGCAAACCATACTTGGTTTAAAAAAAGTTGTTTTCCACTTGTCTCCCTCTACCATCCTATTTTGGTAATATCCACTTTTCAAATCAATTTTAGAAAAGAAACATGAACCATGCAATTTCTCTAACATGTCATCCAATCTAGGTATAGGATGGTGATGATACGTTATAATGCTTTTGTTAACTGCTTGACAATTTACGCACATCTAGGTATAGGATGGTGATACGTTATAATGCTTTTGTTAACTGCTTGACAATTTATGCACATCCTCCAAGTCTCATCCTTCTCAAGCACAAGCAATACAAAATCTACACATGGAATCATGCTCTTCCTCACATGTCCTTTTGCCATGAGCTCATTAACTTGCCTTTGAAACTCCTTTGTCTCCTCCAAATTACTTCTATAGGTTGATCAGTTTGGAATTATCACCCATAGATGAATTCAATTTGTTGTTCTACTCCACTCAAAGGTGGCAAGCCTCTTGGTTGTTTGGGAAAAAAACATCATCAAATTCCTACAAAAGAGAAATGACAACACTAGGAAAAGAAGGGCTAAGCTCATTAGTGCTAAGATAAACCTCTTTGTATTAAAGTACAATTATAGGCTATTTTGAATAGAAACTTTTTTTTTTAACATCACTCTCTTTTGCATATGAACTCTCAATTTTTCTCTATTACCCTCTTTCTTTCTTCTTTTCTCTTAATCTTATCACTTTTCTCTCTCTCAGCCTCAATTTCATTTCTTTTTTCCCCCTCACTCTCTTTTTTATTCCTTAATTGATCATCTTGTACTTGGCAAGGCGTCAAAGGTACAAGAGTAATGGATTTATCATTTATTACAAAAGAGTATCAATTCCTAAACCCATCATACATTACATGTCGATCATATTGTGATCATCTTCCCAACAAAATATGCCTAGCATGCATGGGTACAGCATTACACAAAAAACCTCATCATCATATATATCTCTCAATATTAAATAATACTAATACCTACTTATTTACCTTAATCCCCCCACATTCATTCAACCATTGAAGCGTATATAGCCTTGGGTGCTTCATGGTAGGTAAATTAAGCTTTTGAACCAAAGTAGCTAAATTTATACAACCCCCATCATCATGATGATCATGTTTCATACCTTATCTTTGATGTGCCACAATATATATGGAGAGATATTATCTCATTGCACTTCATCATCTTCCTTGGGTTGTGCACCTAATGCTCATCTAGTCACTAACACATCTCTCTCAACTGTGTACTCTTTTCCATCACTTACATCCTCAATGGTGGCCTGGAATTGTCATCAAACTCACTTTCTATTTTAGTATCACCATTATACCACAACACCATGGTACACTTATTCAAACATTGAGATGCAATATGTCCCCTTCCTATAGATACTTAAACATTTGACATCACTATTTTTACTAGGTTGGGAATTAGAATTACCTTTTCCCTTGTTAAGACTCAGTTCCTTACTGTTGTAAGATTTGGCCTTGGGTTTGACTTACCATCCCCTTTTCTCCAATTTGGCTTCCAAGATGTAGAGGAACCCAAATTTAGAGTACCAAAGGTGTACAATCATGTTTGTTCCAATGAATATAAATTTTGTGTAAACCCAAAAGTTAATTTCACCCTAATTTTGTGTAAATGAGTCCTTACAAAAAAGTAAGGAGCCTTATTAACTAGAAATGAAGAAAATGCCTCATTATTCAGGAATTAGAACAATCAATAGGTATAAATGCTAATCAAGATTAATCAAAGCCTTGTTTGAAGGAATTTAATGGATTTAGAGTACCAAATATGTATAGACAAGCTTATAGAAAAGAGTATAATGTTATTGTTGACACAAATGTTAATTACAAAATCATTTTGTATGAATGAATCCTTGTAATAAAAGAGAAGTCATGTTATCCAAAAATGAAGTGATGGTCTCATTGTTTGGGAAATAAAACCATTCAAAACCTATAAAAAAAAAGCTAATCAAGAGCAATGACTCATTAACTTGATGGAATTCAATGGTTTTCAAGTGTTTGCCAATGGAGTGCAAATGAGCTTGCTCTAATGAATATAATGTTTTGTGTAGTCACAAAAGTCAATTTCACCATCCTTCTATGTAAAGGAGTCCTTGCAATGAAGGAAGCAACATTGTTAGCTAGAATTGAAAAAGCTAGTTTCATGGTTCAAAAATTGAAAACACAAAATACATAGAAGAAAAGCAAATGTAGACCAATCACACCTTGTTTTGATTCCATCAAGAAAATGAGTCATTCATCTTCATTAGCTTCCCTTATAGGTATTGAATGGTTTAATTCTTGAACAATGAAACTGCCTCTTCACTTTTTGATAACAAGACTTCTCTTTTTGTTGTAAGGACTCATTCACACACAATATGATCTTGAAATTAACTTTTGAGTGAATATCAAACGTTCTATTCATTGTAAGAAGCTTGTTTCTACTTCTTTAACTTTGGTACTCCAAACTCATTAAATTCCTTCCAGTGAATGACTCAATGATCTTGATTTGCTTTCTAAATAGGTATTGAATGGTTTATTTCCTGAACAATGAGATCATGTCTTTTTTTTTTTTTGCTAATAAGACTTCTCTTTTCAATTGATGGACTCATTCACACAGAAATAATCTTACAGTTGACTTTTGTCTCAATAGCAAACATTGTATTGATTGCAACATTTGTACATCTTTGGTACTATAATCTATTGGAAATAAAAAGTAAATGAGTCATTGATTTTTATTAGCTTTCTTCATAGGCATCAATTGGTTTAATTTTTTAACAATGAGACCATCTCTTCATTTTTTGATAACAAGACTTCTCTTTTTGTTGCAAGGACTCATTCATACAAAATGATCTCAAAATTAACTTTTGTCTCAACAACAAACATTTTATTCATTGCAAAAAGCTCGTCTCAACATCATTGGTACTCTAACTCCATTGAATTTCATCTAAAACATATGTGATTGGTCAAGATTACTTGTGCCAAAAGCAAACATTATAGTCATTGCAATAAGATCATTGGTACATTATTAGTACTCTAAACCCATTGAATTCCATGAAGGAAATGAGTCATTGATCTTGATTAACTTTCCTTATAGGCATTGAATGGTTTAATTCCCCAACAATGAGATTGGCTCTGCATTTTTTTGATAACAAGGATTTTATTTTCATTGCAAAGAGTCATTTACACCAAATGTAATTGTAATTAACTTTTGTGCTAAGAGCAAACATTGTACTCAGTATAATAAGATCATTGGTACAACCTTGGTACTTTTAACCCATTAATTTCCTTCAAGTAAATGAGTCTTTGTTCTTGATTAGCTTTCCATATAGGTATTAAATGGTACAATTCCTAAAAAAAATGTGATTGTCTCATTTGTTTTATGATAACAAGGACGTCTATATTCATTATATTCAATGCAACAAAGCAAATTTATAAAAATTTGGCACTCTAAACCCATTGACATCCTTCAAACAAAGGTTAGATTGATCTTCATTAGCTTTTTTTTTTTATAACTATTTAATGCTTCAATTCCTTAATAATGGGACTTCACTTCATTTTTAGTTAACAATGCTCCTAGGCTCCTTGCTTTGTTTTAAGGACTTATTCACACAAAATGGCGATGAAATTAACCTTTTTGCCTTCACACAAAACATTATATTCATTGGAACAGAAAAGTTTGGACACTTTTCGTACTCTAAACCTATTGAATTTCATCAATGAAATGAGTGATTGAACTTAATTAACTTTCCTTGTAAGTATTGAATAGTTTAATTTTTTTGAACAATGAAACTGCCACTTCATTTTTTGTTAGAAAGGTTTCTCTTTTCCTTGTAAGGACTCATCAACACAAAATGATCTCACAACAAACTTTTGTTTCAATGACAACCATTGTATTCATTGCAAGAAACTCCTTTTAACATTTTTGTTACTCTAAATACATTGAATTCTGTCAAAAAAGAAAAACAGTTTCATTGGATTAGATTAGCTTTTTTCTTATACATATGAGTGTTTCAATACTTGAATAATGAGATTTTTGTTTTTTTTGTTCATTGCAAGGACTTATTTACACAAAATGATGGTGAAATTAACTTTTTGGTCTACACGAAAATATTTTATTTATTGGAACAACAAGCACATCTTCAAATTTGGTACTCTAAATCCATTAAATTCCATCAAGCAAAAATGAGTTATTAATCTTGATTAGCTTTCCATATAGGTATTGAATGGTTCAATTCCTGAACAATTGGACTGTCTCTTCATTTATTGATAGCAAGACTTCTCATTTCATTGCAAGGACTCATTCATGTAAAATGATTTTGTAATTAACTTTTTGTGTCAGTAGCAAACATTATATTCATTTCAACAGTCCTTTGAAATTCCAAAAAAAAAAAAAAGGTATGATTGGTATATAGTATCTTATAAGTATTGAGTGTTTCAATTCCTGAATAATGGGAATATCTCGTAATTTTTTATAATAAGACATTCCTATTCATTGCAATGACTCATTTGTGCAAAATAATATCGTAATTAACTTTTGTGTCAATAGTAAATATATATCCATTGTAACAAGCTCTTTTGTACATCTCTCACACTCTAAATCCATTGAATTCCATAAAAAAAAAAAGTGTGAATGGTCCATATTATGTTTTCTTCTATGTATTCAATTCCTGAATAATGAGATTATCTAGTCTTTTTTTTTTTTTTTTTTTTTGACAATAAGACTTTTCTTGTAATTGTGATTGTGAGGACTCATTCATGCAATATGATCCTTTAATTAACTTATGTATCAACATCAAAATTTATATTCATTGAAACAAGTTTGTTTATACATCATTGGTACTATCAATCCATTGGATTCCATCATGTAAATGAGTTAATTGATCTTGATTTGCATTCATTATAGGTATTGAATGGTTTGTTCTCAATCAATGAGAATACCTCCTCATTTTTTTGACAACAAGGCTCCCCTTTTCATTGCTAAGTGTCCTTCACACAAAATGATCTCATAATTAGCTTTTGTAACAAGTGCAAACATTATATAGCAATAAGATCAATGGTACATCATTGGTGCTTGAATCCATTCAATTCCATCAATTAAATTAGTTATTGATCTTGATTAGCTTTCCTTACAAGTAATGAATGGTATAATTCCCAAACAATGTGTGATCATCACTTCATTTTTCGATAACAAGGATGCACATATTCATTATATGCATTGCAAAAAAACATGTATATACAACTTTCATACTCTAAACCCATTGAAATCCTTCAAAGGTTAGATAGATCTTCATTAGCTTTTCTTATAGCTATTTAATGTTTCAATTTTTGAATATTGAGACCTCTTCATTTTTAGCTAATGAGGCTCCTTCCTTCATTTCAAGGATTTATTTACACAAAATGATGGTGAAATTAACCATTTTATCTTTACAAAACACTATATTCATCAGAACAATCATGTTTGGACACATTTGATACTCTAAACCTATTGAATTCCAACAATTAAATGTGTTATTGATCTTAATTAGCTTTCATTATAGGTATTAAACGGGTTTAATTCTTGAACAATGAGACAACCACTTTTTTTTTTTGATAACAAGGCTTCTCTTTTTCGTTGTAAGGACTCATTAACACAAAATGATCTCGTACCTAACTTTTTTTTTGTGTTAACAAAAACCATTGTATACATTGCATGAAATTCATTTCTACATCTTTGCTACTCTTAATCCATTGAAACCATCAAAAAAAATGCTTTGGTTTATCTTTATTTGCTTTTTGTATACGTCTTGAATGTTTTATTTCCTGAATAATGAAACCTTCTTTTCTAGCTAATGAGGCTCCTTCCAACATTGTAAGGACTCATTCACAAAAAAAAAATGGTTAAATTAATATTTGAGTCCATACAAACAATCTATTCATTGGATTGAGCACACCTTTGGTACTTTGAATCCATTAAATTCCATCAGACAAATGAATCATTGATCTTAATTAGCTTTCTTTGTAGGCATTAAATGGTTTAATTCCTGTCATATCATTTTAGCAAGACTTGTCTTTTCCTCACAAGAACTCATTCACACAAAATAATCTTGTAATTACTTTTTTTTTTGGTCAATAGCAAACAATATTCATTGCAACAAGCTTGTATGTACATTTTTGGGTACTCTAAATCCATTGAATTGAAACAAAAGGCATGGTTGTCACTTTTTTTTTTTTTTTTTGATAATAATGACATCAATATTTATTATATTCATTGCAACAAACACATCTATACAACTTTGGTGCTCCAAACCCATTGAAATCCTTCAAACAAAGGCTAGATTGATCTTCACGAGCTTGTCTTACAGCTACGATTCAATTCTTGAATAATGAGTTGTTGATCTTGATTAACTTTCCTTATAGGTATTGAATGGTTTAATTCCCAAACAATGAGACCATCTCTTCTTTTTTTTTGAGAAAAAGGTTTCTTTTTTCATAGCAAGGACTTATTCAAGTGAAATGCTCTTGTAACCAACTTTTGTGTCAACAACCATTGTATTCATTGTAAGAAACTCATTTGTACATCTCTGCTACTCTAAATCCATTGAAAAAAAAAAAAAAAAAAAAAAAATAGTTTTCATTGGATTAGATTAGCTTTTCCTATATGTAAAATTAATTTAATTCTTGAATAATGTGATTGTCTCTCCACTTAAAATATTCTATTCATTAGAACAAGTATGTTTTGTATACCTTTGGTACTCTAAATCAATTGAATTACAGCAAGCAAATGATTCACATGATTTGCTTTCTTTACAGGTATTGAATTGTTTAATTCTCAAACAACGAGATTGCCACCTCATTTTTTTTTGTTAACAAGGCTTCTTTTTCCATTGTAAGGACTTTCACACACAAAATGATCCCATAATTAACTTTTGTGTCAACAAAAAAAAATTGTATTCCCTACAAGAAACTCATTTCTGCTTCTTTAGAATTATAAATCATTTTACAAGAAGCTCATTATGACTAGCTTAATGCTGAAAAAAAGAGAATTTTTTTTCAATTTTTTTTAAAATGAAAAAAAACTGAAAGTCCAGTAAAATTATTATGACTGGATGACAAAAAAAAAAAAAAGCATGTTTTATTCTTTAATTGGTTTGATGGGTACTACTTTCAATGGGGAGTAGCTGTGGTCATTTTTCATAGATGAAGATGAATTACAAGCTCAAATCCACTTAGTGTCACTTAATGAATGGCTCAAAAAAATATAGACAGTTCATCCTCCATCATCTGAAATTCAATTCAAGCACAAAGGCTCTTCTCTTTCAAAGTATGTAAATAGCATGAAGCTTTTTGATTAAAAATAATTATACAAATAAAACTTTACAAACAATTGGCCACCAACTCTCAAATGTTGATGCTACTATGTCAAATTTTTCAGTTTCAAAAGAAATTTCAAAATTTGATACTTCTGCTATAGAGTTTTTTCAACAAAACCTATTTTTTAAACCTTTTTTTTTAAATTTGAAATTCATCATAAAATGAATTTTAGGAAGCTTTTATGCTCAGACTCTAGGATCTAAAGGAATCTAAATTTGAAGTATCAACAAGCAAAGAGGTATAGACTTTGACTGCACTTGATGAAGGCTCATCTCAAGCTTCTGTGTCAAACAGAAAATCACTAAAAGTACAACATCTCAAAGTGGAACCACTGGGAACATCTTCGAAGATGTAATATCTTAGACCCACAGCTCCTGACCTTGCTTTTGAAGAAATCTTCAACCAAAATACAGTTCCAATTCAATTTATGAGTGTAACATTGATGGATATTTTGAACATCAGATTCTGAATCTCCTTCAACAAATGACCATGGTGTCCAATGCGTACATGACCCATAGTCATACCTCTGGCCATGCCATTGTCAAGATCCTTGTTGTAGGATTCTTAAGATAGCTTAAAGTCTAGTTGGAACACATACTCCAGCTGACCACGATAGCTTTTTCCAAGCTATCAAGAGAGATGTTCATGATGAACTTTTCCTTGATAATAAGCAAACAAACAATCCCCAATGCTGTGGCAAGTCTTATCTTTGCTATAACAAAGCACTTTATTTGTGTGATCCATCTCACATAAAGGATAAGAACGCTAAAAACTCTTATCCAATCTTAAATACAAATATTTACACAATTTGCGTTGGTACAAAAATATGTTTCTAACATGTGTCATGCAACAAGATGATGTGAATCATGTTTCTGGAAAGAAATGTTTTTTGGCAGGATTACCAAGGCTACTCAGCAATAAGGTAAGATTTATATTGCAAGCTTAGTATAATGGCCAAATTCCAAATTCCTTATGCTGAACTGATAAGCTTTGACCAGAAAGAAGGATTACAAATCTATGCAGATCTAAAGCTCCAAAAATAAAATAGATCGAGTGGGAACAAAAGTAGAATCAAAAGGATTTAGAATCCTTTTGTGCCCAATCCTTTTGATGATAACCTTTATCACAAAGAAAAGACCAAAAGAAAGCATAGGCCCAATACTAAATCAAAAAAAAAATCCTTTATACTCAAAATCTAAGCCCAACCAACACCAAAAATCTTCTAAGCCCAAAATAACTTTTAGGCCCAAACCTAATAAGCCTAAACAAACAAAAGCCCATATACTATAAACTACAAAAAAAAAAAAAAAAAAGAAAACTCCAAGCCTTTAAACTTCTTGATACTATTCAAGCCCAACTATAAGCATTGTTAATTGAAAACTTAGAAGCTAGTACTCCTGAACCATCTTCTGAGGATGAAGTTGGTCTCCAAGTTGATGAACTCGAAGCCTCTTCTGAAATAGGGTCAAAAGAGAAAGAGGTGAGCATCCTAACATGTGCTCAAGAGCAAATCCTTAAGAGACTTAATACATTAGGAAATGATCAAGCTTAAGCCTAGTTTCTACAAAAGATCCTTGAAAGCCCATCAACTTGAAATCCAAACCCATTACTTCAGTCCATCCAAGCTCCTTAATCTTAAGATGTTCCAAGAAGGTTTGACCAACCTAAACCAGGCCTCATCTCAACCATGGACTGATCAACACACAGCCCTAGTGAGAGAGATTAAACATCAAGTAAGAGAGTTGCTTTGCCTTCACATAAGCAATCCCAGCTGACCCAAGATACTTGAAACAGACGTGTTGAAACTACGATATGGAGGGATTTTAAAAAAACAAGTTAAGGATCAACATGAAATGACTTGTTTGTTTCACATCCAAGCATTGGAATGATTGTCAAAGGTCGTATTCCACCATTAAAAAGGAAAATTTGGCAATAGGTTTATGCATTTCAAAATTTTAGCATGATTTGCTAAATGAAAAATTCTTATTACACATTGATTGTCAAGTAGCAAAATCTATTTTACAAAATGATGTTCAAGAGATTGCATCCAAATAGATTTTTGCATGATAGCAAGCAATTTTAAGTGTTTTTGATTTTGAAATTGAACATATTTAAAATTCTTCAAAACTGCTTACTTACAAATTTTCTTACAAGAGAATTCTTGCAAGGAATAGGAACCTCAACCTCAAAACAAGCCCAAATGCCCAAGAAATCCCAAAAGAAGCCTAAGCAAAGAAATCACAAACAACCCAACCAAAAGCATGGGTTGACATGTTTAGCTCAGAAAACCAAAGCTCAAACCCTTCAGGTTCCCAAAACATTCCAAGCCTATGAAAGCAAGCCACTGATTACTCTTGTGAGTCTTCAGCCTCAAGCATGCCTAATATTGAAGCCTTAAGCCCAAAAGCCCAAAAACTTCAACCTAGTTGATATAATGAATATATATAAATATAAATGTGATTGTTATAAGAAAAATAAAGAGATGAAGAGATGAAGAGACAATCACATCGTCTGGAAACTAAACCATTAAATATCGATAAAGAAACCTAATAAAGATCAATGACTCCTTTTGTTTAACAGAATTCAATTGATTTAAAGCACTAAAGGTGTACAAAATGTGCTTCTTCCAATGAATACAAATTTTTTTTGTAGACACAAAATTTAATTTCTTCATGATTTTGTGTAAACATGTCATTGTAACAAAGGAAGGAGAGTTGCTAGTTAGAACTAAAGTGATTTTGCCATTATTAAGGGTTTGAGGCACTTAATACATATAAGAAAAGCTAATTAAGACAATTCATTCACCTTTTTTTTTTTAATGAAATTCAATGGATTTAGAGTGCCAAAGATGTGGAAACAAGCTTTTTGGAGTGAATATAGTGGTTGTTATATGGAAAGCATTGAGAACAACAATGCTCTAAGGCATGCCATGCAAATGTACCTATCTAAAGTATAATTTAACTACATTGTTTGCATTGTCAATTTTATGGCACGGGATGAAGTGTGCTATCTTTGAAAACTTGTCAATAACAACAAATATAGAATCCCTAACCCATTTTGATAGTGGCAGTTTTAGCACAAAGTCTATAGATAAATTAACCCAGTGTTGGTTAGGTACAGGTAAAGGAGTGTAGAAGCCTTAAGGTAAAACTCTAGATTTTGGCCTATTTATATGTTATGCACTTCTTACACACCCTATCAACAACTTGTTTTAGGTGTGGCCAAAAGAAATGTTCATCTAAGGCATCTAGAGTCTTTATAACTTTGAGATAACCCATTAGACTATCTCCCACGTGCTTCTCTCATAGCCAACTCCCTGAAGGAACTCACAGGCACACAATTAATTTTCCCTAAATAAAAAACCCTCATGCCCATAGAATTTCCCAAAGAATTTCCCAAAGGCTAACTTCTTACATGCCCTATACACATTAGCAAAGTTAGGATCTTTCATAGATAAATCATTAATATATTCAAATCCTAACAATTTTGCACAAAGTATAGAGATAAGGGCATACTAGCAAGATAATGCATCAACTACCACATTCCCCTTACCTTGATTATATTATTAGGAAAGGTTTTATTTGTAGGGAAAGGTTTCAATGAATTTGACTCATTTGGCATGTCTCTTGTTCAACTTCTTTCGTTCCTCCACGTGCTTCAAGGATTTGTGGTTAGTATGGATGACAAACTCTTAGGCCAAAGGTAGTGCTAACATATCTCCAAGGCACCCATCTCCTTATCATAGGTGGGATAACTAAGGGATATCACCAAAGCTCTTGTTTGAGGCATCTATCTCAACAATTTTGAAGTCATTTGAATGGGGTATAGCTCAGCAAGGGCATTCTTTAACTCCAACTTTGCACAAAGTATAGAGATAAGGGCATACTAGCAAGATAATGCATCAACTACCACATTCCCCTTACCTTGATTATATTGGATTATGTAGGGAAAGGTTTCAATGAATTTGACTCATTTGGCATGTCTCTTGTTCAACTTCTTTCGTTCCTCCACGTGCTTCAAGGATTTGTGGTTAGTATGGATGACAAACTCTTAGGCCAAAAGGTAGTGCTAACATATCTCCAAGGCACCCATCTCCTTATCATAGGTGGGATAACTAAGGGATATCACCAAAGCTCTTGTTTGAGGCATCTATCTCAACAATTTTGAAGTCATTTGAATGGGGTATAGCTCAGCAAGGGCATTCTTTAACTCCAACTTTTATCTATTTAATAGCTTGTGTATGTTTCTCCACCCATGAATTTTTTTTCTTTAATCTCTCATGTAGAAGTTTAGCATCATAAGCTAAATCCTTGTAACATTCTGAAATATAATTCAAAATTCCCAAAAATCTTTGTAACTGTTGTTTTTATCTTTAAATAGCAAATTCCTTCATTGCAAATAGCAACTTCAAATAACTTGTAACTAAAATAAGTTTATTTTTATCAAAAGTTCTTAACACTTTTGTTCTTTTTGATAAATATTTTGAAAGTACTATATATGCTCATTAATACAATTCATTTCAACACCAAAATCAATTAAGGTGATAGATAGAGAAAAATATATTCTTTATTAACAATGAGTTTAATAATTGTATTCCATTTATGAGTAATAACTTTATCAACAAGTTTAATTTATTGAAGACTTTCAGTATTCACAACTTCCTTTAGGGAAGTTTCTGGAAGCACTAAAGACATTTCTTCGTTATCAGGCAAAAGTTTCCAAAATTAAAATTCTTTCTTTTTTTTTTTTCTTCTATCTTCAAGGTATGAATTTCATCTTTAAGCTCTTTACTTGAAGTTCTTCCCTGCATAACTTAGGAGGACTACCTTTTATAGATTGTATAACAATATTTTAAACTATAATTTTCTTGAGTTGCATAGCCTTAATAGTAGATTATTTATTCTGAATTTTTGCTAGATGTAAATATTTTTGTAATTGCTCATGTTTTTCTTTAGGATCTAGAATTTTATCAATAAGATCCAAAATCATACTATCTTCTTTTGCTAAGACTAACAAGCCATTTTGCTTACACAATGCTTTGTAATGGTTACATTGAGCATCACAACTTTCTACATCAAAAAAAAAAAAAGGAAGGAAGAAATATCTTCTTTAAGTACTTTTTTTTTTGACAAGAAAATATGCATTAATGATCTTTTTTAAAAATTTCATTTACAGCTAATTCTTGAAGCTTTTGCTTTGTTTTGCACTTATTAATATAGTGCCTTATTTTTCCACACTTATAGCAAACAATAATCTTTTTAAGCTGAGGCATTTTTTTTTTTCCTTTTTCTTTTTATTTTTTTGCTTCTCAGACCTTATGGGGGGGGGGGCTTTCTTTTGTATGAAAGCCTTTTTTTCATAATATTGGACTGATGATAACTCCTACTCTTTTGTTTTGTAGGATATCTAATGGGTGAATAACCCATCAACTCACAAAAGTTTTCTAAAGCTTTCTTACCTTGAGCTTTTTCATTTTGCAATAGCCTATGAAATTTCAATTCTTTACAGAGTTTTAACTCCTTTAGCTACTACTTTAGTAGCTAAATCCTCCATGAGTGTATTGATTATAATCAATAGTTCCAGCATTATTAGATTTTAATTGAGTCTTGACTCTTTTTGCAAATAAGGTAGGTAACTCTAAAAGAAATTTTTTCTTTCCAAAAATATATTCTAGCTATCTTCTTAAGTAAAGACTCTAGAGAAGAATACATCTTTATATCACCTAAAGTGTTATAAGTTAGGGTATCCCAAATTAATGAGTTGCTCATAAGTCTTATCAACTAGCAAAGTGGCAGTAGTACAAATAAAATGATTGGTAATAGTATAAAGAAGTGTACTAACTTAATGAAAAAGAAATTCATTAGATTTAGTCTTAACTGTAGAAAATTATTTGTTTTTTTTTTTTTTTGGCCTCCCTAGACAAATAAAAATTTTACTAGCCTTTAAACTGTTAGGTCAATCTACTTGTAATTATTTTTGCAAACTCAAGGTCAAAAATTACCCTTTCCTTTTTTTTTTTTAGCAACAATTGCAAACATCATCATATAATGTAATAGTAAGAGAATTTGATGTTTTTTATTTGAACTCCTAGATTCTAATCCCACACTACCACCATCATATTAAACATAGCTATAATCAACTTGTTTTTTTACTAGAAGATCAACAAGTGTTGGTCGTGGATAATATAATTTTGTATGAGCCTTACTAAAGTCATTTTATTAATATCAAAAGGTTCCTTTGCATAAGAAGAAGGTTTATCCTTCAGAGGTTGCTATTCTAATAAGAAACATATTTTATAATTGATCTATATAATCTTCTGTCTCACTTTCAAATTAAATTTGTTCCCCTTTTGCTTGGACTATGACTTCTTTTTCTTTTCATTCATACCCTTACGTCTTTTGAAGATTTCACTTACCAATTCTACTTTAGCAAAACTTTTATCTACCATTTTGTAATTTATTTCTTCCAATTAAGTGGTTTAAATAATTTTTTTTTCTACTTTTGATTTAACAAGAGGTTTGGGAATAACATCTCTATTTTGAGCTATTTCCTCAATTGTTTGCTCAATATGCATAAGTTAAGATCCAACAAATTGAAGATAAAGATTACTATAATTATCTTGCTGTATAACAGCTCTAGTGGTTGCTTCATTCTTATAAGGTGAAGCAATAATCTCATTATCATTGATTTTAATAGAGATTTATAGGTGGAGGATGAAAGCTACTCACACTTTTACCCTTTTTTTTTTCAAATATTCTTGACAAGCATTTTCAAGTGCTAGACACTTACTAGGATCTGAAAAAATTGCAAAAAGATTTTCTTTGAAGTTTATAAACCTTTCAAAAAAATTAAGGCATCTTTCCTTTTCCTTTTCTTTTTGCAACAAACACATATGTGCATCTTTGGTTCTCTAAATCCATTGAATTCCATCAAAAAAAGGATTTGATTGATCTTGATTAGCTTTTTCTTATATATATTGAAGGTCTGAAATCTAAACTAAGGAGAGCTTTTTCCTCATTTCTACCTAACAAGGCTCGTTCCTTTGTTACAATGACTTATTTACCCTAAAATGATGGTGAAATTCACTTTTTGTTTGCGCAAAACATTCTATCCATTGGATCAAGCACACGTGCATATCTTTGACATTCTAAATCCACTGAATTCCATCAATGGATTTAGAATATCAAAGACACTTTTTTTCTCTAAATTGAATAAATTGAGGCATTTTTTTTTTTTTTCTTCTTCTCTTTTTGTAACAAACTCTTGCACACATCTTTGGTTCTCTAAATTCATTGAATTCTATCAATTAAAAAAAGAGCTTTCTTTGATATTTATTAGCTTTTCTTATACACATCAAGGGTTTTAAATCCTAAATAATGAGACCTTCTCTTCATTTCTAGTTAACAATGCTCTTTCTTTCATTGCAAAAAACTTATTTACCCAAAATGATGGTGAAATTCACCTTTTGTCTACACATAAACACTCTATTCATTGGAACATGCATGTATGTACAACTTTGATATTAAAAATCCATTGAATTCCATCAAGAAAAATGAGTCTTTAATCTTGATTAGCTTTCTTTGCGGGTATTAAATGTTTAATTCCTGAACAATGAGATTGTCTCTTCAATTTTTGATAACAAGAGGCATTGATCTTAATTTGCTTTCCTTACAAGAATTGAATGGTTTAATTCGTGAACAATGAGACTACCTCTTCATTTTTTGTTAACAAGGCTTCACTTTTTTTTTTGTTGCAAGAATATACACAAAATGATCTTGTGATTAATTTTTGTGTCAACATCGAACATTGTATTCATTGCAAGAAGCTCATTTGTACATGTTTGGTATTGTAAATCTAATAACAACCAGTTTTTTGCATAATATTTTTCCTCATACTTAATATCTATGCATGTTTGATAGTCTAGATGATGTAATTTAATTAGTTTCTCATTTAGTTGTCCATATGCCTAATTATTAGAAAAGTCTGGTTAAATTCGGTTTTAGTGTAGTTTATGTACTTTGACTATTTCTTAGGTTGTAGGAGGTTTATTTTAACAAAACCAATTTCTATGGATAGCTAAGAGACTGAGCTACGACTTCCATAAAGAAGCCATGTGCAAATTCCAAACCAATTGGACAGGGAAAAATATTGAACTCTGATCATGAGAGAGGCGCTAGACAGAGCAGATCAGTTGGGCACTGCTTTGGTTTTTGGTCATATCTCATAAATGGGAAGGAGTTTATCTGTGAAATTTGAGTCATTGGAAACTACTCGAAGAGCTACAACTCTTGTGAAGGCAACAGAAGAAGATAAGGCCATCTGAATGAAGTTGTGCATGGGTGAAGTTCAGCAAGCCTCCATGGAGCAGGAAACTGGTTTGATTTGTATGTTTTGGGCCATGATACTCCACCATCCGAATTCAAGGCCTGGAATCATGTCCAAACCACTTGGGATTAATGTAAGTTGAGGACTAATCCATTCTAGAAGGTGGGAAGAGTTTCAAGGCAGAGCATTAAGTGCAAGGAAGATGAAGAGGCAAGCATGGAATGCATTGGGAAGGAGATAACTGGTCAAATCCATTGAATTTTATAAAAAGGAAAGGGGGTTTTAGTGGTCTTATTTAGCTTTTCTTCATTTTTATGTCTCAATTCAACATGATGGTGAAATTACCATTTGTGTCTACACAAAACATTCTATTCATTGGGGTTAGCACGTCTTTAAACTATTGGTACTCAAAATCCATTAAATTCCAACAAGCAATAAGTCATTGATTTTGATTAGGTTTCCTAATATGTATTGAATGGTTTAAGTCTCAAACAATGAGACTGTCTCTTTATTTTTTGATAACAAGACTTTTTTTCATTTCAAAGACTCATTTGCACAAAATGATATTGTAATTAGATTTTATGTCGACAATAAACATCATATTCTTTTCAACAAGCTCATTTGTACAAATTTCATACTCTAAGTCCATGTATTCCATAAAAAATAAGTCTCATTGGTCTAGGTTACCTTTCCTTATATGTATTAAGTGTTTCAATTCCTAAAATAATGAGATTATCTCTTCATCTCTAGCCAGCAAAGCTCCTTCCTTTGTTGCAAGGACTCATTTACACAAAATGCTGGTGAAATAAACTTTTACATCAAGACAAAACATTATATTCTTTGGAACAGGCACATTTGCATACCTTTGGAACTTTGAACCTATTAAATTCAATCAGGCAAATGAGTCATTGATCTTGGTTAGCTTTCCTTGCACATGTTGAATGGTTCAATTCTCATCAATAAGACTTCCTCTTCATATTTCGATAACAAGGCTTCTCTTTTTGTTCCAAGTACTCATTCACACAAAATAATCCCTTAATTAACTTTTGTGTTGATAGGAAACATTATATTCTTTTTCAACAAGCTCATTTTCACATCTTTGGCTCCCTAAATTCAATGAATTCCATCAAACAAATCTTTGATTGATGTCAACTAGTTTTTTCATACATATTGAAGGTTTGAAATCTTGAATAATGAGACCTTTTCCTCAATCAAGGATCCTTCCTTCATTGCAAAGACTCATTTACTCGAAATGAAGATGAAATTCACTTTTGTGTCTACACAAAAGATTCTATTCATGGGAACAAGTGCATATGTACTTCTTTGATATTCTAAATCCATTAAATTACATGAAGCAAATGAGTCATTAATCTTGATTAGCTTTCTTTATAGGTATTAAATGATTTAGTTCCCAAACAATGAGACTATCTCCTCATTTCTTGGTAACAAGAGTTCTCTTTTGTTACAAAAGATTCATTTACATAAAATGTTCAAGAAATTAACTTTTTGTGTCAATATTAAATACTATATTCTTTTCAACAAGCTCCTTTGTACAACTTTGTTACTATAAACTTGTAGAATTCCTTGAAGCGGTGATCTTGATTAGCTTTTCTTATAGCTATTTAATGTTGCAATTCCTGACTAATGAGACTTCCCCTTCATTTTAAGCTAACAAAGTTCCTTCCTTCATTGCAAGGACTCATTCACACAAAATTAAGAACTCTCTATTGATGAAGGCCATAAAAAGATCATTATTGACTATTTTCTTATTTGACAATGATTCAAATCAAATTGATATAGAATTTAGACATTCTAGAAGATCACCCCTTTGATTTCGAGTTAGGGAGAATGTGGTTATTATAAGGTCTTAAAGGAAAGCAAAGGCTTATTAGTCTTAAGAGAAGAAGATACTATGATTTTGGATCTTAAAAGGTTATAGCCTTAAAATAGTGATTCATAGAGTAAAAGGATATATTTCTAAAGACCCCTCTATACAAAGAGCTTAAAGCTGAAATAAAGGAATTAAAAGGAGAAAAAGACAATTATAAGAAAATAATTATATTAATTGCAACATTGATGTATGCACCGAAGGTTATATTAATTGCAATAACAACAACCTTATGACCTTGGCACTAAAAATCCATGGAATTCCATCAAACAAATTAGTGATTAATGTTGATTTTTTTTTTTTTTTTTTGTAGGTATTGAATGGTTCAATTCTAAAAGAACGTAAACATTTATTCATTTCTTGCTAACAAGTTTTTGCCTTTAGTTGCAAGGACTTATTCACATAAGTTGAGATTTCATAAATCAATTACAACATATTCTATTCTCAGGATAGCAACCTCTAGATGATAAGCCTTCTCCTTCTTAAACGTATAAATATTTTATCATTTGTAATGCAAAAGGTAGGCCTTGCAGCCTTCCATTTCTTGGCCACGTCATCAAAAATAATAGCGCAATTCCAATAGATCAAGCAATTGAATTTGCTTTTAAATTTCTTAAACAAAATTAGAGACAAAAATCTATTACAAAGATTTCTAGGAAGCCTAGATTTTGTTTTAGAGTTTTTTAAATAATTAGCTTATGATGCTAAACCTTGATTTGAAAGAATCAGAAAGAATCCTCCTGAATTGACACACTTTCATACACAAAGTAGTTAAGAAAATAGATCAAAAGGCTAAAGAACTTCCATGTTTAATTCTTCCTCATCCAGATGCCTTTAAAATCTAACCAAGGATATGATGGAATATTGAAACAAAAGATTCACCACAAAGAAAGCTTATTATGCAACTCTTTGCTAGGTGGCAGAGAATATTATTAGCCTTTGATTTTGATATTTATAAATTCTTTTATTGACTTTCTCACTCATGATTTTTAAGGGTACCACTTCATGAGTACGAGGCCTAAGCTACAGGGCCTGTGTCCCTACTTACCAAAGTCGAATATTTCACCAACTATGGATGTTTCTAGTTCATCAAGTCAAAACAACAAGGAATTAGATCCTTTATCAAACG
>JBAPLJ010001359.1:0-10005 GCA_037832345.1 Rhizophora mangle
AAGTGGGATAAAACAAAGGGCTAGTCCACTTAGCTTTTCACTAAAGAGACAATTGGTCAAATTCTTGCATTAAAATAGCACGAATGCCAATACCTAAAGCATCACACACAATCTAAAAAGTTTTAGCAAAGTTAGGTAAAACAAGTAAGGGTGCAGAAATAAATTTTTACTTGATTAAATTAAAAGCCTTGTCTTAATCATTACTTCACTTAAATCCCACATTTTTTTTAACAATCTCAGTTAATGGTGCAGCAATGGTGCTAAAGGACTTAACAAAGTGTCTATAGAAACTAGCATGAATTGCCCTAAACATTTCCTTATCAATCTAAATACCCCTAGCAGTCATAACATAGCTAAGAAACAGGATTTGATCAATGAAAAAAAGAAAAATTCTTAAGGTTAGCACACAATTCATCTAAGTTTTTTGTTATAGACCAAAATTATCATCAAAATACACAACCACAAAAAATTACCAATGAAAGGATGTAAAACATGATTCATTAATCTCATAGAAGTGAGACCAAATGGCATAACAAGCCCTTCATACAAACCATACTTAGTTTTGAAAGTTGTTTTCCACTCATCTCCCTTTCTCATCCTAATTTGGTAATATCCAGTTTTCGAATCAATTTTAAAAAAGACACATGAACCATGCACTTTATCTGACATGTCATCCAATCTAGGTATAGGATGGTAATACATTATAGTGATTTTGTTAACTACTCAACAATTAATGCATATCCAAGTCCCATCCTTCTTAGGAACAAGCAATAGTGAAACTACACATGGACTCATTCTCTTCCTTACATATCCCTTTGCCATGAGCTCATAAACTTGCCCTTGAAACTCTTTTGTCTCCTTGAAATTACTTCTATAGGTTGATTGATTAGTTTGGAATTATCACACCATGGATGAATTCAATTTATTGTTATATTCCCCTCAAAGGTGGAAAGCCTCTTGGTTGTTTGGGAAAAACATCATCAAATCCCTACAGATGAGAAATGACAACACTAGGAAAAGAACGGCTAACCTCATTAGTACTGAAATAAGCATTTTGTATAAAAATACAATTATAGTCTATGTTGAATAGAAGCCTCTTTTAACATTGCTCCCTTTTGCATACAAACTCCCAATTTTTCTCTCTTACCCTCTTTCTTCTTTTCTCTCAGTCCTATCTCCTTTCTCTCCATTCTTGTCATCTTTTCTCCTCTTGACCTCAATTTCTTTTTTATTTTTTTTCCTCTCTCTCTTATTTATTCCTTAATTGATCATCTTATACTTGGCAAGGTGTCAAAGGTACAAGAGTAATGGGTTTAACATTTATTACAAAAGAGTACCTATTCTTATACCCATCATGCATTACATGTCAATCATATTGCCATCATCTTCCCAACAAAATATGCCCAACATGCATGGGTACAACATCACACATGACCTCATCAGTATATTTCCCAATAGTAAAAATGATACTAATACCTACTTATTTACCTTAACCTCCCCACATTCATTCAACCATTGAAGCATATATAGCCTTGGGTGCTTCATGGTAAGTAAATTAAGTTTTTCCAACTAGAGTCACTACAATCAAACAACAATCCCCATTAAAGATCATGTTGCATACCTTATCTTTGATGTGCCACTATGTATGAAAGATATTATCTCTTTGCACTTCATCATCTTCCTTGGCTTGTGAACCCAATGCTCATCTAGCCACAAACACATCTCCCTCAACTGGGTATTCCTTTCCACCACTTCCATCCTCTAATAGTGGCATGGAATCATCATCAAATTCACCTTTTTATCTCAACATCACCATTACATTGCAACACCATAGTACACTTATTTTAAACATTGAGATGCACTATATCCCCTTCCCAGATACTTAAACATTTTAACATCTCTATTTTTACTAGGTTGGGAATTAGAATTACCTTTCTCCTTGTTAGGACTCACTTCCTAACTCAGGTAAGATTTGGCCTTGGGATTGCAATCAACCTTACCATCCCTTTTTGCCTCCAATTTTGCTTCAAAGATGAAGAAGAACCCAAATTCAGAGCACCAAAGGTGTACAATCATGTTTGTTCCAATGAATATAATTTTTGTGCAAACACAAAAGTTGATTTCACCTTGATTTTGTGTAAATGAGTCCTTGCACCAAAGTAAGGAGCCTTATTAGCTAGAAATGAAGAGAAGGCCTCATTATTTAGGAATTAAAACAATCAATAGGTATAAAAAAATGCTAATCAAGATTAATCAAAGCTTTGTTTGACGGAATTCAATGGATTTAAAGTACCAAATATGTATAAACAAGCTTGTTACAAAGAATATAATGTTTATTGTTGACACAAATGTTAATTACAAGATCATTTTGTGTGTGAATGAATTCTTGCAATAAAAGAGAAGCCATGTTATCAAAAAGTGAAGAGATGGTCTCATTGTTTGGGAAATTAAACTATTCAATACCTATAAGGAAAGCTAATCAAGATCAATGACTCATTGACTTGATGGAATTCAATGGGTTTAAAGTGTTTGCCAAAGGTGTGCAAACGTGCTTTCTCCAATGAATATAATGTTTTATGTAGACACAAAAGTCAATTGCACCATCCTTCTAAGTAAATGAGTCCTTGCAATGAAGGAAGCAACATTGTTAGCTAGAAATGATGAGCTAGTCTCATGATACAAGAATTGAAACACACAATACGTATAAGAAAAGCTAATGTAGACCAATTACACCTTTTTTTTTTATGGAATTCCATCAAGAAAAAATGAGTCATTCATCTTCATTAGCTTTCCTTATAGCTATTGAATGGTTTAATTCTTGGACAACGAAATTGCCTCTTCACTTTTTAATAACAAGACTTCTCTTTTTGCTACAAGGATTCATTCACACAAAATGATCTCAAAATTAACTTTTGTGTGAATAGCAAAATATTTTATTTATTGTAAAAAGCTTGTTTCGACATCTTTAGTACTCTGAATCCATTAAAGTCCATTAGAAATAGGTCTGAATAGTATATATTACCTTTTGTTATACGTATTGAAGTCCATCCTTCATTTCAAACTAACATGCTTGTTTGTATAACTTTGGTACTCTAAACACATTGAATTCCTTCAAGCAAATGACTTAGTGATCTTGATTTGCTTTCCTAATAGGTATTGAATGGTTTAATTCTTGAACAATGAGATCATCATCTCTTCATTTTTTTGATAATAAGACTTCTCTTTTCAATTGAAGGACTCATTCACACACAAAAATAATCTCATAGTTAACTTTTGTGTCAATAATAGACATTATATTCATTGCAACATTTGTACACCTGTGGTACTATAAATCTATTGAATTCCATCAAGTAAATGAGTCATTGATTTTTGTTAGCTTTCTTCATAATCATCAAATGGCTTAATTTTTTTATCAATCAGACCATCTCTTCATTTTTTGATAACAAGACATCTCTTTTCATTGCAAGGATTCATTCACACAAAGTGATCTCAAAATTAACTTTTGTCTCAACAACAAACACTGTATTCATTTCAAGAAGCTCATCTCAACATCTTTGGTACTCTAAATCCATTGAATATCATCTAAAACATGTGTGATTGGTCTAGATTACCTGCAATGGGTGTCTCCACTCCTAAATGGTACATTAAATCCATTTAATTCCATTAAGCAAATGACTGATTGATCTTGATTTGCTTGCCTTATAAGTATTGAATGAGATGGACTCTTCATTTTTTGATAACAAGACTTCTGTTTTAATCACAAGGACTCATTCACACAAAATAATCTTGAAATTAACTTTTTTTTGTTAAAAGCAAAACATTATATCCATTGCAACAACCTCGTTTGTACATCCTTGATGCTATAAATCTATATTGAATTCCATCAAGTAAATGAGTCCTCAACCTTCATTAGCATTCCTTATAAGCATTAAATTCTTTAATTCCCAAACAATATGACTATCTCTTCATTTTTTGATGACAAGATTAATATTTTCATTTCATGGACTCATTTACACAAAATGATGGTAAAATTAACATTAGTGTGTAGAAAATGCATTATATTCATTAGAAGAAGCATGTTTGCACTCCTTTGGTAGTTTAAATCCATCAAATTATGTTGTGTAAATGAGTCATTGATCTTTATTAGCTTTCATTATAAGTATTGAATGGTTTTAACTCATGAACAATGAGACCATATCTTCATTTTTGATAACAAGACTTCTCATTTCATTGAAAGGACTATCCACACAAAATGATCTTTTGTAATTAAGTTTATGTCAACAACAAACATTATATTTATCACACAACAAGCTCGTACATATATTTGGGTACTCTAAATCCATTGAATTTCATCAAAAAAAGGTGTGATTGGTCAATATTACTTTTACCTATATGTATTAAGTGTTTCAACTCTTGAATAATGATAACGTCTCTTCATTTATATCTAACAAGGCTCTTCCTTCAATGAAAATACTCATTTACACAAAATGACAATGAAATTCACATTTACATCTACATAAAGAAGTATATTCAACAAAACAAGTACGTTTGTACATCTTTGGTACTCTAAATCTATTGAATTCCATGAAGTAAATGAGGCATTAATCCTTATTAGCTTTCTTTATAGGTATTGGATAGTTTAATTCATAAATAATTAGGCTATCTCTTTAATTTTTGATAACAAGACTTCTAATTTTGTTGCAAGGACTCATTCACACAAAATACAAGTCGTTCCTACATCTTTAATTTTCTAAATCCATTGAATTCCATCAAAAAAGGTGTGATTGGTCTAAATTGCCTTTTCGTATACATATTAAGTCTTTCAATTCCTAAATAAGGAGACCATCTCTTCATTCTAACTAATAAGTCTCCTTCCTTCATTGTAGGGACTCATTTACACAAATTGAAGTCAAATTAACTTTCATGTCTATACAAAGCATTCTATTCATTGGAACAAGCACTTTTGTACACCTTTGGTACTTTATCCATTAAATTTCGTCAAGGAAATGAATGATTGATCTTCATTAGCTTTCCTTATATTGAATGGTTTGATTCCCAAACAATCAGACTATCTCTTCATTTTTTGATAACAAGACTTCTCCTTTCATTGCATTAACTCATTTGAATGAAATGATGGTGAAACATTATATTCATAGGAACAAGCATGTTTGTACATAAACCTTTAGTACTCTAAACCCATTGAATTCCATCAAGCAAATCAGTCATTGATCTTGATTAGCATTCCTTATAGGTATTGAGCAATTTGATTGGTAAACAATAAGACTATCTCTTCATTTTTTGATAACTACTCTTCTCTTTCTATTGCAAGGACTCATTCACACATAATGATCTCACAATTAACTTTTGTATCAATATAAAAACGTTATATTCATTACAACAATCGTTTGTACATCTTTGGCACTCTAAATTCATTGAATTTCATGAAAAATTGGTGTGATTGATCTAGATTACTTTTTTTATTATATGTTTTGACTATTTTAATTCCTGAATAATGAGACCATCCCAACACGAACCCCAAAAGACATGGTTTTAGGACCCAACATATGCAAGGAATTCAAATAAGAACCTAGGAAAGCAAAATTAGATTTCAATTATACAAGACTTAGACCCAATGTTTGAGGAACACAAACATAATGTGTAAACAAGGATATGGACATCATACTCCAAAAAAAATTAAAGAGATTTTGTAGTGATAAGGTAGCTTAAACACCACCAAAGTGTTAGTTCTTGATAAATTCTTTAGTTTATTGAAAAAATTAAAGGAGAAAATTCTCATTTTTAGTTTCACTAATGTTCTACTTATTTGTAGCAATGAATCAAGCCCATTTATAAGCTAAATCAACAACCTTAACCCCTAAAGGTAATGACAAGCTTCTTTAATTAACTAACAAAAAATCTACTCCTAATTATTTTAGTACTTGTTGTAAATTAACAATCCTAATCCTAGAGAGATGATTATAATATTCCTAAATAAGCTAACAACAAATTTACTCTTGTTTTTTTTTGGCATTGTTGTAGAAATCCTTACAATCACTTGATATAGACCCATTTAGCATACCTAAACAATAAATAAAGCCTTAGCCTACATTAAGATATGTTTTACTGCCATTTAAACTTGAATTACCTTCTTTGGTCCAAATTTCTTCAATCAGCCCATCAAGTGCTTCTTTCATCCTTTTAGCTCAATGGATCTTTAGAAGCCCTCTATACATTAAATCCTCTATGGATCTCATCATTTTGCCTCTCCTTAAAAGGATTCAACCTTGAATCATCACCTATACAAAAAACATATATATGTTGGGAATAAACTTGCACACACTCCCTCATGTGTTTCACTCCACTTTCCCACAGTATGACACCCACTCTCATGTTTGCACTTTGTATAAAATTAACTTTTCTCTATCACACCTTTATTAAAATAAACAAGCTCAATCAAAGTCACTTATAACCAACTAATTCCAACAAATTAGAATCACAGAAATTTAGGAAAATGCAATGAATTTAAGGTTATGGATTAGAAGAATTAAACAAGATTAAATTTCAAAATACCAAATAAAATAATTTATTGGACCCAAATCCTTGTAGGAACTAGAAAGAAATAGGGAAATTAAGCCTTTATTTCTCTTTCACCTAATTAAATAGGATTTACTTTTGAAATAGGAAGGAATGAAATAGAATATTTTCTTTTTTCTTTTTTTTTTTTTCTTTATCAAACAAGATTTTCAATTTTTTTAACAAAAATTTAATTACAGGAAAAGATAAACTAGGGTTTGCAAATTTAAAGAACAAGAAGTTACAAAATGTGGCTAAGAAGATGAACAAAACAAAATGAACCTCAAAATTAGATAAGGAAACTTGATTCAGAGCCAAGTTCTAATACCAACTAGTGTGAACCCCAAAAGACATAGCTTAGTGACCCAACATGAACAAGAAATTCAAACAAGTACCTAAGAAAGCTAAGTCCTATTTCAATCATGCAAGACCTAAACCCAATGTCTGACAAAAATAAACCTAAGGAATAAAGAAGGATATGAACACCACACTCCAAAAAAGAAGGGATTTAGGAGTGATAAGTTGGGTTAAATGCCATAAGAAGAGTTAATTCTTAAGTTCTTAATTCTTGAAAGAACTAAAGGTGAAAATCTTCACTTTTAGCTTCACTATTGTTCTACTTATTTCTAACAATGAAATTAAGCCTATTTACATGCTAAATTTACAACTCTAACCCTAGAGAAAATGACAAACATCCTAAATAAGCTTACAATAATCCTACTCCTATTTGTTTTTGGAGTTATTGTAGAAATCCTTACAATCACTTGACATCAACATATTTAGCATACATATACAATAAATATAGCCTCAGGTTGCACTAAGATATGTTTTACAGCCCTTCAAGCTTAAAATAGTTTCTTTAACCCAAATTTCTTTAATCATCCTGTCAAGTGCCTCTTTCATCCTTTTAGCTCTTAAACATGTTATTGGCCCTTGTTGAAACCTCTATGGATCCTTAAAAACCCTCCATGCTTTTGATCCTTTATGTATCTCATCATCATCTCTTCATTTTTCTAACTAACAAGGCTCCTTCCTATATTGTAAGGACTTATTTGCACAAAATCATGGTGAAATTAACTTTTATGTCTGCACAAAACATTATATTCATTAGAACAAGCACATTTGTATACCTTTGGTACTTTGAGCGCATTGAATTCCACGAAGCAAATGAGTTAATGAACTTGATTAGCTTTCCTTATATGTATTGAATGCTTAAGTCTTGAACAAAGAGATTATCTCATCATTTTTTGATAAATAGAATTTTCTTTTCGTTGCAATGACTCATTCACACAAAATGTTCTCATAATTAACTATTGTGACAACAATAAACAAAGTATTCATTGCAATAAGCTCATTTCTACATCTTTGATACTCTATACCCATTGAATTCAATCTAGTAAATATGTCATTGATCTTGATTAGCTTTCCTTACAATATTAAATGGTTTAATTATCAAACAAAGATACCATTACTTTATTTTTTTTCATAATAGGGCTTCTCTTCTCATTGCAAGAACTCATTCACACAGAATGATAGCATAATTAACTTTTATGTCAATAGTAAACATTATTTTACTTGCAACAAGCTCATTTGTATATCTTTGGTCTCTAAATCCAATAAATACTATCCAAAAAGGATGTGATTAGTCTAAATTGCATTCTCTTATATATATTGAGTGTTTGAATATCTAAATAACATCTTCTCTTTATTTCTAGCTATTAAGGTTCCTTCTTTCTTACAAGGACTCATTTACACAAAATGATGGTGAAATTAACTTTTGTGTCTACATAAAAAGTTATATTCATTAGAATGAGCATGTTTGTACACCTTTGGTACTCTAAACCCATTGTAAACATTATAGTCATTAATCCTGATTAGTTTTCATTATAGGGAATGGTTTAATTCTTAAGCAATAAGACCACCTTTCATTTTTTTGATAACAAGGCTTCTCATTTTGTTGCATGGCATCATTTCCAAAAAATGATCTCGCAATAACATTTTGTGTCAATATCAAACATCATATCCATTGCACCAAGCTTATCTGTTCATATTTGGTACTATGAATCCTTGAATTCTATAAAAAAAAAAAAAAGTGTGATTGGTCTAGATTACCTTTTTTTTATACATATTGAGTGTTTCAATTGTTCAATAATGAAATTGTTTCTTTATTTCTAACTAACAAGGCTTCTTCCTTTGTTTTAAGGGCTCATTTACACAAAATAATGGTGAAATTAACTTTTTTATCTACACAAAACATTATATTCATTGAAACAAGCATGTTTGTACACTTGTGGTACTCTAAACCTATTGAATTCTATTAGGTAAATGAGTCATTGATCTTAATTAGCTTTGCTTACATGTATTGATAGTTTAATTCCAAAACAATGAGATTGCCTCTTCATTTTTTGATAACAAAGCTTATCTTTTAATTGTAAGGACTCATTCCCACCAAAAGATCTTGTAATTAACTTTTGTGTTAACATCAAGCATTATATTAATCACAACAAGCTCTTTTGTTCATTTTGGCACTCCATATCCATTGAAGTCCATAAAAAAAACATATAACTAGTCTAGATTACCTTTCTTAATGTATTAAGTGCTTCAGTTCTTGAATAATGACACCATAATGTGAATCCCAAAAGATGTAGTTGAGGGATCCAACAAAAACCTAAGAAAGCTAAATTAGGTTTCAATTATGCAAGTCCTAGATCTAATACAAAAGCAACACAAACATAAGTTATAAAGAAGGATATGGATGGCACCCTCTAGCAAATAAGGGGGATTTGAGAGTGATAAATTGGGTTGCACATCGCAAGAAAAGTTAGTTTTTGATAAATTCTTTAGTTCTTTAAAGAACTAAATAAGAAAATCTCACTTTTATTTTCACTAATGTTCTACTTTGTTTTTAACAATGAAATCAAGTATATTTATAGGCTGAATTAACAATCCTAAAAATCCTAAAAATAAAGACAATGACAAACTTTTATAAAATATATTTTATTATACACTCTTATTTTATAACAAACTCCTATTTAGGAGTGAATTTTATTGTAACTGTGGCCCATTAAGTACTCCAATGAAATTAATAAAGCCTTGGCCAACATTAAGATGTACTTTGCAACCCTTTAAGCTTGAATTATCTTCTTTGGCCCAAATTTCTTTAATCAGCCCACTAAGTGCCTCTTTCATCCTTTTAGCTCTTAAACATGTCATGAGCCCTTCTTGAATGCTTAATGGAACCTTAGAAGCCCTCCATGCATTAGTTCCCTCATGGATCTCATCTTTTCCCCTCCCCTTAAAAGGATTTGTCCCAAATCATCACTTGCATAAAAAAAACAAATTAAGTTTGTGCCCTAAACCCATTGATTTCCATAAAAAAAAAAAAAATGCATGATTGGTCTAGATTGCCATTTTTAATACATAATGAGTGTT
>JBAPLJ010001361.1:0-24887 GCA_037832345.1 Rhizophora mangle
AATTGTTCATGATATCTCATAAAAGGAGTCTTTACCCCATATACATATATCTAGAGCAAAACATCAAATACTCCTCCGCTAAATACCCTTTTGTGATGGAACCTTTATGTTAACTTTTATTATAAACATATGATTTCAATTTGCATAAGTATCTCTCAATCCCAAACATCCAACGACAAAGCATGGGCCTACCGACCCAGATTTCATCAACTAAGTGTATAGGCAAGTTTATCTTGATAGCAAAGAAACGTAGAGGAAAAATCATCTCTAGTTGACATAATGTTTCACTAATTTCACCTTGTAAGTGACCCAAGTCTTCTGACTTCATAAATTTATTGGATATTGATTTAAAAATCAATCTTAATCTTGTCAAGGTCATAGCAACATGCTTTGGTATCATCTTCTTAACTATAATTAAAAGAAGGTAATGCATCAATAAGTGCACATCATGACTCTTATACCCTATAATTTTCTGCTCCTTTTTATTCACACATTTGGAAATATTGGATGTACAACCTTGAGAAAGTTTGGCATCTTTTAAAATGGTACAAAACATGGTTTTCTCCTTTAACGTTATTGAATAGCATGCTTTAGATAGATAAATGTGTTGACCAGCATTAGGAAGAATAGGTTGAAGCTCTTTTTTTAACCCTATGTCTTGTAAATCAAAAAAGCTTTTGCATGATCCTTCATTTTACTAGGAATGTCAAAGATAGTCCCAAGAATGTTGTCACAAATGTTCTTCTTTAAATTCATTATGACTAAAATTATAATGGCATTTATTAGTCTCCCAATATGGAAAACAAAAAAATTTAGACTTTTTCTTCCATGGACTATTATAGATTGCTTTTTGCTTCTTTCCAACCTAATTGTCAAAGTTAGACAACTCTATTGCAATCTTTAACCCTAACAAAGGTGCTAGAGCATCTCTTAACTTTATCTTACAATTGAAGATTTTCTATCTCTTCTCTAAGGGTGTTTAGCATCTAAAAACCTAGGATGGTCCATATAACATGTTTTTTTACTATGATAAAAATATTTGGAAAAAGCATCATAATTATGTGTAGGACACCCTAACAACATTGCATAAGCTAGAAAATCACTAGCAATCCATAACAAGGTTGTGTGCATTTAAAAAAATTGCTTATTACATGCATTATATATCTCTAAACCAGACTCCCACAACTCTTTTAATCCTTTAATTAGTGGCTGCAAACACATGATAGACCTTTGATGATGCCCATGGTTAAAAGTGGATTAAATCCATCACTGGTCAAACCTAATCTTAAATTAAAGATTTCATCCCTTTTAACTGTCCTTCATGATGTTTTTTATCATTTTATTTCACTAACCCCATTTCATATATGGCACCTCTTTGCCTTTTCATGCTTGTCTCTAAAAGGCATACAATCATAGGGACATGCATAAATTTTTTTTTTTTATTTTTGTAGATAAGTCTTAGTTCTTTAACCATAGTTTTAGCCTCATTAAATGAACTAGGAACCTTAGCATTAGGGAATGCCTCCATAATTAATTCTAACATATCTCTAAATGCTACATTACTAAGACCATGTAGACACTTAAGAAGATATAACCTAATTGTAAATGAAAGCCATAATAAGGTCTTATAGCTAGGGTATAATTCTTGTTGCCCTTCCACAACAAACTTGTAAAACTTTTTAGCTTGTTCATTAAGACTCTCCCTAACCTTGCTAGAATTTGCTAGTTCTCTCACATCCCTAAAGGCGTGATTTAAAAGCCCATCAACATCATCATTTTATCAACTTCAATTTTATCGTCATTTATCACCCTACTTGATTATGGTTGCTTAACATGGAAAATCCAATCTTATAATCCTGTATGAACCCCTAAATGACTAAACATTCATAAACCACAGCTCTATAGTACCAATAATGGCAATAACATTTTCCACAAGGGCAAGATATCTCATCTCCTTTAGTAGATGTAGCAAAAACCTTATTTAAGAAACCTTTAACCCCAGCTAAATATTCATTACTCAACCTATCAAAATCTATCCATCTTTTATCTTCCATGTTGATCAAACAATCTTCAATCAAACAAAGAAAAACATGAAAGTGAAAGTAGGGAAAATGAAAAAAACAATAGACAATACTAAATTGCTTGTGAGTTGTGTTATATAGATATCTACATTAATTGATGAATACTCATAAACTTTGATTTTTGTTGCTTCAATTAAGATTAGGATATATATTGTGTACATTAACCTAGAACAAAGCTAGGCATAGGTTCCTAAAATTTTCTTGCTTTATTGGTTCCTAGGCCCTTACTTATGCTAATTTTATTCTTAGTGTTGTGGGATTCTCTTTCACTAATTTAACTTAAGGCAACATTTTGATATTCTTTTCTTTCTTATGCTTTCAATTTTTGATTGTAGCAAATTTTATGTTGTTGCCATTTAGCTACTTGGTCAATTCAAGTGGCATAGGCTTAAGAAAATCATTAGCAAATAGTAGTGTTCATTTCTTGCTTGTTCTTAATTATTATCATAAATGTGTTATGGGTAACTTGTACAAACTTAGATTATGTAAAGGTGAAATCTAATGATATGATGGCCACTTAATGTAGTGACCAGCCCATTATATAAATTCAATATCCTAAATTGCAATATCATTGTCATGGAGAAGATGATTGGAGCACTAACATATCTCATCATGATGATAAAACATATTGATGCAAGTCTTCAAATGGTACACACTTTTTAAAATGTTAGGGACAAGTAGCAACATTAAATTGTAACACAACATTTCAAATTGTAAAATTCCAAAGTCAATATGCATTTATTTTTGTAAATTAAAGAATAATGAGCTAAAAAACATCAAAAGCTTTCCCAATCCAAGTTCTTGAAATAAAAGAAACAAAATCAAATTAGCATAAAATAGGTGTCAAAATTGATAAAATAAGCATGCTCATGTTTCCTCTAAGCATGATTGCAATGCCAAGTGGTTGGCCTTCCTTACTCTAGAAGGTGGAAATGGAATTCCTTGCTTATGTCTTTATGGTTCTTTGTCCAATAATTACTACCAAGTCATCAATTATTGCATCCTAACCCTCAGCATTTTATGTAGCATCTCTAATACCAAAGTTTACAACAACCTTCTCAATTTTTGGAACCTAAGAAATTAAACATACCATAATCATGAATGATGTTACTTGATCACATTTATGATCTATAATGAAGTGAGCAAACAATAGGTGAATAAAAAATAATCCAAATACAAATGAAGACTAAGGGAAATCAAAACATTTAAATTCTACTAATCTAGGCCTATAGAAATTTCACAAGAATGAATGAAGATGAAGACAGGGCAGGTGAAGGAATTGAGAAATGGGCCTTGTGGGCAGCTAGGTGGGTGTGGGTATGGGCTAATTGACAATTGAGGTGTGAGACTGTAAGTAAATTAGTTTTCTTTATAAGTAGTAAAGAGTAAAGTAATGGCATAAGAGGTAACTTTTATGGAAACAAGATGCTTCTTAATGACCAATGCAGAATAATTTTAGGCAGAAAAACAAACAATTGTTTTAGTAAGTAATTCCATCTAAGTCGAATCAAATCAAAATTATCCCTCATAGTCTAGTTCAAATATAGCTTAAAACAACTAAATTCAAGAACTCAACATCTAGGGTATGTTTATTACAAATAGAAAACAAAAACATAACACATGAATAAAAAAAACAAAGAAAAAAAATTAAAAAATTTTGCAAAATATGAGATCCAAAACAAGATATCCATAAACTTGAATGAAATCCCAAAGACAAAAAAAAAAAAAAAGTAGGACAAAAGTGGTCATGGAGAGAGCAACTTATATGTGATAAAGATTGTGCATTACCCATAGAATCTAAAGTCTTTAACCAATGAAAGATGGACAAGTAGAATTTGAGTTTGAGATAGAGAAAAGAAGTGAGAAATCTCACTTTAAACTAGATAATTTCCAATCCTCTTTAGATTTGAATAATTTAAAGGGAAGCAAAATCAATTCTACATAGTGTGTTTCCCTTGCTTCAAGATAATGATGTATCCAATTTGCATTTATCTAATTTTCAAAAGGAATAGGTTATAGTTCAAGATCGTTACCATATCCCTTAATTTTTTAAAAAATAAAAGGATAAGATAACAGTTCTAAACTAATGCCTTATCCTTTTTTTTTTTTTTCTAAAAGGAATAGACAATGGTTCTAGACCACTACCTTATTCTTTTTTTAGGTAAAAAAAAAAGTAATGGTTCAAGACTGCTACTTTTCCCTTTATTTTCAAAAGGAATAGATAGCACATATCCCTATTTTTTTTTTTTTAAAAAAAAAAGATTAGGTAGTGGATTCAAATCACTACCTTATCCCTTTATTTCTTTTGCAAAAAGATTTTTTTTTTTTGAAAAAGGTAATGGTTATTGCTACCTAATCCTTTTTTTTTATTTTTAGGAAAAGATTAGGCAACAATTCTACCTTATTCCCTTTTTAAGGAAAAATAAGTAGTGGTTCAAGACTATTGCTTAAACATTTATAATGACTGCTTTTTCCTAAGATAATGTAGTAGTTTTGAACCATTGCCTAAAGTCAACTATTGCCATACATCATCAAAATTTATTTATGTAGTTGTTATAAGTGTTGTCTTAGGGGTTTTATGTAGTAGTTTATAACTACTGCATAAGAACCATTGTCGTAGCCCATTTATTTGGTGGTAAAGTCACAATCCCTAATTCTAGCAATCAATCATTATAATTCTTACTAAACATATGTTTGATGCCCTTTTTTTGTGTTTGTCTCCTCTTCTTTGTGTTTCAATAACTAAAATATCCTTTTTATTACCAAGAAAAATGGACATAGCAAACACAAAAAACCCTAGATACTCTAAAAAAAAATCTCCTAAATTCTCTAGGTTATAGAAAACTTGTTTTCTTAATTGTGATAGAATTCTTGTAACGAGTTCCAAGCTAATTCTTCATCATTAAAGTTGTAGTCCTCTTCTTTATCTAAAGATTCTTAAATATTATTTAAGTATCTAAATAGCTTAAAGATAATTTTCAAATAAATTAAAAAGATCAAGGAGATTTTAGTAAAATTATAAAGATCATTAATCCCAAAGATGAAATATCATAGATTAACTAAATGTCTATCTATTGCAACGTACGATTAATTATCAAAGATCATAAATTTCAACATATGCTCATTGAAACATGAAGATCATGAATGTCAAACTTACTTAAAAGATTCAAAGATCATCAACTTTGACAAATTCTTTGCCTTAAGATAATCATTTGCCTCATTGTTCATATCATGAGTGCCATTAATTCTAATTATGACTTGTTTTCCTTAAAAACCATATTAAAAGACAAAAAAAAAAAGTGGTTAGAGAATAAATATAAGACAAATAATGAAATCATAATTGAAAATAAAATCAATTAGCATACAATTAATTAATCCCACATAAAATTACCTCTTGAAGACCAATGAGTATAACTAGCATACACTTGAGAGAACAAAGTCAAGTTTTTATAATGCAAGAGATCAAAGGCATATGAAAGAAATTTAAAAGAGTGCAATACAATAATCTTGGAAATGAGTAGGGATTGAAGCAAACTCATAAAAAAAAAAGAAAAAAAAAACAAAGAGAGATAAAGAAAGATAAGGGATCTCATTTCCACACACACAATGCTAGACACTTATAAAAAATGCAAAATTTATGCTTATTTAAAAATCCAAACAAAAAAATAAAAGAAGAAGAATAGGAAGGAAAGACAAACTTTTCAAACCCCATTTCATGTTAGGAACTAGTATAAATAGGAATAGCTAGAGTTAATAGACAAGAACAAGTTTTGTTTGCAAATAATCTACAAAATAATATATAATGTTACAATAAAACTAAATTATCAAAAAGAGTGTTGTGTCTAAATTGTGTGTAGCACTATTCTATCATAGTGCATCAAGTTATTATGGTTACTCTTCAAGAATATGACAGACTTTCCCATCAATGTGCACTTCAAATTGTTAGGCACCAAAGTAGCTCCTTTTCTAATTAACCTAGCATCATACACCTCTTTCAAATGCATTGTAGGAGAGAATTCACAAATATCTCACTTAGTAAATTTTGGGTGATGAAAAAAGACCTTTATGAAGTATGCCTAGTTGTATTACTCATAAGTAAGAATGATTGCTTATAAGTTAGAATTACAATAGTAACAACTAACTATTTTAATACACATAATAGCTAGATTCATGGTCAAATAATAGATAATCTAATGGTCACAAAACAACTAGTCCAAATATTATAAAATATTTAGTTTAACCAAGTGTTAAATTGTGGTAATTAGCTTTTAAAAATGCATTAATTTACATTAATCAACCACTATTTTCAAAGATCAATTTTTCTAAATTAAACAAAAAAAATATAACATATATCTTTGATGCCTTTTTGGATATGAACCAAAAACTAGCATCACAAGTTTTGATATTTAAAAGCATACTAAAATAAAAATTTTTATGAGTCATAACTTTTATATGAATAATAGTGAACTTGTCACCATATTATTCTCTCTAATATCATGTTGTTCAACATAATTTAATGTTGTTAGACCTTAGTTAACCTAGTTTTATGAAAGTTATAGAGATCATACTTAGGAACTTATAGGAGTGGTGACACTCCACTCTTATATAGTTGAATTTATCCTACTTGTATTTTAGTAACACATTATCCACAAGGGTTATATAATTTATTAAAAGTATAACTCAACCTTAAACATTGGATTTTTTGGACAATCTACACCATATGATGGAACTTTAGAATTTTGATAGTACACATGAGGTCAATAAGGGATCTCTTATCACATAAGTTGGTTTCCATTACTTTGACCATTCTCTATAGGCATTGGTTCCATTTCCCTCAATGTAATTTTTCACTAGCTTTGTTCTTCGAGGTTTAGTTAAAAGATTTGTCAAATTCATCTCTAACCTCATAAAATCATGTGATTACTTCATTATTCAACAATTGCTTTGCCAATCATGAGTTAGACAAATATGCTCATCCTTTCAATCATATAACTTCCCCTTGCAATGAAATTAGAGATTTGGCTATCACATACATCACTACTTATAATATTAGCTTCACCAATATTGAAATGTCCATAAAAAAATTATTAGCCAATTTGTCTTTATACTAGCCATATCTAAGGTTGTAAATATGGTTTCCATAATGAATTAAATAATAATTATTTGCTTGAAAAGCTTTCAAGCCTCTACTCCTCCTCAAATGATGAACATATAACATTATATCTTTATATGTTAGATAAGCCTTTGTTCCACCTCAAATGATGAACATATAACATTATATCATTACATGTTAGTCAAGCCTTTACTTTACCATGAAGGATGAATATATAAAATTATATCATTACATATTAATCAATGTATCTTATGACTTTCACAAAAATGATACAATTAATAACTAGTTTTTCCTTTAGAATTTGCAACCATGGGATAATAATAACATTCACAATTGTGAGTTGCATGTATGAAATCAATCACTTTACCACTTTTCCTTAAGCCAAAATTACATTTTGGTTGGCTCTTATGTCATATTAGACACAAACATAAGATTTTAAATCATATATTACAATCAACCATCACAATTATAGCAAGTTGCCTTAACCAATCAATCAAAATGGCTTTCACAACTCAATATATCAAGATTAATGGTGTAAGCAATCATATAAAAACTCATTTAATCTTTATGAAGGCATTAAAAATGATGATTATTAATACAAAGTCCCAAAACTCGTTACACTATAATAAAATTCAAAGATTGCAACCACTTTTAGTGTTGACAAAGAGCTTAAAGACATATATGGAACTATCAATAATAAGTCTTTGCATTAGGATTAGGATCGTGGTTCATAGCTTCAAGTTTGTATGTGATAAACCCATTCAATGTCACTCAATATGGTGACAATCACCATGAAAAATTATTCCAACATAATATTGCAAAGCATTTAGCTTAATAACTTGTAACTTAGATGGGGTCATATTCACTTATGTTGTCCAAAACCCTTTTTCAAAAATTATACATACTTATATACATATATATATATATATATGTATGTATGTATGTATGTATGTATGTATGTATGTATGTATGTATGTATATAAATATATATATGCCAAGAGGATAATAAAAACAAGAAGATAATGCATAATATAGTATTATTGGAAATACATACTTACAAAGCTTGAGTGCTTGAGCTTGAAATACTCAAGAGTAAGAACACACTTAATGCTTGGACTTGAAAAACTTAAAATATAATAAAATATTTACAAGAGATAACATAGGCTTAAAGGGCTCGATATTATTAAAAGTAAGAATACTTTTAAGGCTTTAGGGTGAAGAAGTCTTATGGTTTGAAAGACTTTTTCTTTTATGAAGTCTTTATGCTTGATGTGATTAGGGCTAAAGGGGTCTTCATCTAGATCATGATTCTAAAAAAAATCATACGATGATGATGAGCTTAACTTTGCTTCGTCCATGGCTTACTATGGATTTTGGAGAACATTTGACAATATAATGAGATATTCTTACTCAATTTTGGCTCTAGCAAAGAGGGCACTTGTATATGTCTTCTATTAGAGGAATTGAGAAGTGCTTGCTTCAATGGTGTTGGACTACTAGGGATTCATAGAGAACCACTGTAGGACACCAAGCTTGTTAGCTTTTTACAACTAAATAGCAAAAAACTATTTTAAAATCTTGACTTTGTAGATTCAATTGAGAATTGGAGTCCTTGTGAAATGATCATCCTTGATTTGGAGTTCTTATGCACAAATCTAAGGTAACTTGAAAATATAAAAAAATTATAATAACTAGAAAAAAAAATTGAGTAATTTGGAGCTTAGATTTTGATTGGAAGATGTTGAAATCTTTTTGAATTAAGTCTTAAAAGATTTTAGACATTAGGCCAAGTCAATTCCACCAATGGTTAAACCAAAGGGGAAAGGAAATGGTGGCTTCAGCTTCCAAGAAAAACATTTATGAATGCTTATGGGATTTATTTTGGTAATAGAAAGCATTAAACCATGCCTATTTGTAATTTTAATAATTGAATTTAGGAAGGAAGCTTGTAGACATAGTAATGTTGGCTTAAAAATTTTGATAGCGTTTGGTGTGTCAAGCCAATTTGAGGGTTGAAGGACCTAAATAATTGAATAGTTGAGTGAGTAATTTGGCTTGGATCATTTGGCTTTTAATGCTGCTTGATTTTGACTAATTTAGGTTTGACTAGTATAGTTTCATAAAATGATCTAGGTTTCCATTAATCCTATGGCTTGTAAAACCAATTTGAAGAAAACATTTTGTTGGCAACAACTTGAGAGTTAGTGGTATAAAGTCCTCTTTCAATTTAATTAATGTTTTCAAAAGAGGGCTTGATAATATAAGGAAAAACATTTTTTGCAGTTGCTTGAATGTTACATGGAAAAACAATTTAAGGAAGGGTATTCAAAATAATCATCCTTTACCTTTTGAAATTAATTTTGAGAGAGGGATTGGTGGAACCATAACCACCTCTTTGAAGAGAGGGGTAAGTGATACCTTAACATCTTATTACTTGTTAGTTGATTGCCAAAAGGAACACCAATGCTTATTTTAGGCTTGATTTGCTTCAAAGAAGTGGTTTTGTGTTTAGGTGTTTAAATGTTTGAGTATGAATGTTAGTCTGTCATAAGACTATTTCACCACATGTGTCTATACCTAAGTGCCTTTGTGTTGAAGGCTATCTTCATAGCCTTATAATGGATTTGGTACATTAGACTTAAAGGAATGGATCCCTTAAAAAATTTGTTGATGTTGAGCTTGAGCTACAAGGTCAAAACATGTAGGATGTTCTTGTCATGCAATGAAACTATGAAATTAGGAAAACAATTAAAATAAATTGGTCTTAAACATAAGCTTGTTTCAATGATTCCTAAAAGAGAATCATCAAAATTGATTAACCTAGAGTCCTTGAGTGCTACAAGAACTGAGGTTTCTAAGCCCTCTCTAGATAGAGGCTTGATATTGTCTTGGATAAGGCCAAAATAAAGAAAATTGATTCCCCACTCTAGTAGAAGGAATCTTTGCTTTTACTTAAAGTTAAAGCAAAATGCATCCACTTTTCTTAAAAGTAAAAAAATCTACTTTTCAAAAAAGCAAAAGCATTTGTTTTTCACCAAAAGCAATTTTTTTCAAGCTTTAAATAGTCCCACTTATCAAGCATATATATATATATATATATATATATATATTCTCCATATGATAGAAAATTGATACTTTCAAGTATTGGCATGACACATGTCCATTAACATATAAGGTTGTTATTCATTAGTATCACTATGTAAAACAAACAAATCAATATTTTTATACTTGGAAGTTGGTTTGGACAAGTCAATATTTTAGCAAGTTCTCCACTAAAGCAATCAAAATAATTGGTTAATAACAATGAAATTAACCCAACAAGTTATAAGCCTTGAAGACCACCTAAATACATAATTGGCCTCCTAATCCAAGTGAAACAATCTAAGGAAACATGAGTCAAGATAAATAAATTTCTCTAGCATAATAAGTCATTATCACTATCAAATGTAATTGTAAGATTGATAGGAAATGCCAAATTTTAAGATTAGAGCTTTAATTTTTGATATGCATGACTACAACAAGGAAAACATACGTAATATATGGATTATGATAAAACATCCAAAAGTATCCAATCAACAAGAACTAACAATTTGTCATTTCATTTGAGCATAGTGTTACAATATTTGTACTACATCTTAAAGCTTATAAGAGAATGAGTACCAAATTGTCACAAGTTCCAACACAATAGTAGACACCAATTAGTTGGTAGCAGTCAAATAAACGCTTGGTAATCTACTATGACTTCATAAGGCATTGTACTTTGTTTCAAGGTATTTTTCATGCATTGCACATGAAATGTCAAAGAGCACTAAGGTTAACACAACATAGTCTCATGGAATTGTGATTTTCACCTTCAAATTAGTCTTACTGACTATTGACACCTTGTAATGGTGTGATAAGATTGAATAAATGGTTGTTTCATGCTACACCAAGTTGTTTCCCACCAAAAATAAATTCTTGAAGAACTTATAACTAGATTCTTTAGTCAATCTATTGGTTCTCCTTAAATTTGGTAAATGTTAACTATAATAAGTAATGATGACATGAAGTAACACAAAAGAAATGATCATACTACCTCAGAAATTGCTCTAAAACACAAGTAACGATCGTAATAGCAAAAGTAACTAGTAGTCCATCCGTTCACTATTTGAAAATACAAAAGAAAACATCACCATCTCATGACTAAATTGAAAATTCTACTTCTTTTTTTAAAGTTCTAGATACAATATTTTGCAAGCCCAAAGTGATAGCATGAAACAAGAACATCCACTTAATGTACTACAACTAAATAATAAATATTGCATTTCAATAATAAAACAAAAGATTATAGCCAAAGATGGCAACAATTTCTTAACTAATAGCCTTGGAAATACCTTTGTTTATATCAATTAGAATCCTAATAATTTTCCAAAACTTTAGTACAATCTAATTTAATGATAATTAAAAAAGGATTTATTAGAGTACATAACCTAGAAACAAGTGATCCTTTTTACTAATTTATTTTTGTTGTAACATTATATATTATTTTGTTGATTATTTTCCAATAATCTTAAGGATTGTTTTAGTCTATGTAGACAAATTGTCATAATATATCATGTTGTAGCAACTATCCTCTTAGGATACAATAGATTTTTCCACTAATATATATTTCAAATAGTAAGGTTACAAAAATAACTCTTTTGGTTAACCTTGCATCATAGACCTTTTTAAATTAAAGTATTCAAGATAATTCTTAAAGATCTTTCTTAGTACATTATGGTTGATGAAAAAAGACCTTTATATAATTTGTTTGGTTTTATTACTCATAAGTAAAAAATATAATAGTAACAACTGGCTATTTTAATCTACAAAATAACTAGTTTAATGGTCAAATAAATGGATAGTCCAAATATTAAAACACGCATAGTCCAACAATCATAAAATATTTAGTTTGACTAAATGTTAAATTGTCATAATTAACTTTGAAAATACACTAATTTGTAACAAGTTCTTCCATCTATCAATCATCTTAGAAATAGAAAACAAAGAATGAAAGCCTTTCATTCTATCTCCTTGAAGAGTATGGTTATTCTCACTTTGCCATCATGCTCATAGATATCTATTTTGAAAAGTAACTAAATAATAAATATGTTACAATTTTCTTAAATGATCATTACTTTTGAAAGACAAGTACCATTATAATTATGCAACATTTTTAGGATTAATCCTAGTCATTGGCAATGCCTAGGGAAAGCAAGCTAATATCAAAGGATATACATTTTTTCCTTTCTCCAAATTAATTGCTATAATTTGGCTTGATGTCATTTTAAAATATTTGGTACTTCTCCTTTTTCTCCTTTTATATTATGTTTTTAAATCTACTTATAATTTTTTTTTTTGGTTTAGCTAAAGTAGATAAGAAGATTCAACCATCAGTTAGATTTAGGTAAAGGTGGTAAAAGCTAGCCTAAGTAACCTAAATTAACCTACCAAAAACTTGATTAAATTTGACTTTAATTGAAAAAATCAAATGATATGTATCTAAAACATCTAAAATCTTGAATCTAAAATCACTGGAAAAGTCAAATAAATTGAAATTGAAATAAACTAAACCTTGAACCCAAATAAGTTGAAGCCAACAAAAACTTAAAAGTAATCTAAATAAAAACTAACTCTAAATGATTTTTCTTTCTCTCAATATGTTATAGCACATTACTTTCCCAACTTTACACATGTAATATTTCTGCTGATTTTTTTAATTCACTTTCTATTTTTACCTTTCCTTTATAGACTATTATAAATTATTTACCACAAAAAAGTTTACCTTCACATAATAATAATAATAATAATAATTCATTCTTACCAAAAATTACTTCTTAGTCTCTACCAATAAGAAGAGAGAAATTTGTTATATTAGCCTATTAATGAAAAGAATGGTTGTAGATATAAGTGGTAAAAATTAACTTGACTTGAATAATCAACTTAACTCACTTAATTGTCTAACATATGATGACTAAATAATCAATGACCTATAACTTAATTAGACCCAAAATCAAAATAACTTGAAATCAAAGTAACCTATGTCCAAAATGAGCAAATCCTAAATAAGTTCGAACTTAAAACACCTAAAACTCAATGAACTTTAAACACAAATGATCTAAGACTTGAGACACCTAAAAATTCAATGATTTAGAAATATCTAAATTGCTTGATATCCAAATGACTCAAAAGCTGAAATAACCTAACTTAAAACTAACTCTACTCACCTATTTGCCACTTTATATTTAGGGTTCAAATCGCAAATCTCATCTTAAATTTTATACTTGGTGACTACTAAACTATATCTAGTTTAACAAGTCATAAATAACTCTTACAATTAAACAAAACTCAATTTGTTGTAAAATAATTATTTAAATTAACTAATGATTGACAAACAAAAAACCAATAGCAGAAACCAAAATTTAATTTGGTTTCCAACTAATGAAACCACCCAACATTATGCGTAATTTTAATCATTCATGTCCTACAAATTTTTAACTCCTTTCATTACTTTAAATTGATTTGGTTTCATTACACTAACTCATGTTTTACTTTAATGTTTCAAACCCAAATTTATGTTTATTAATTAATATAAATGAACATATCTTCTATCCATTAACTTGTATTAGTTTCTTTTTTCATTAAAGAAATAGAAAAGTAAGAATAATATCTCACAGTCTTTCTAGGAAGGACTATACACTATCAGAGGAGTAAACTTTTTTACTGTGCATTTATTCAGTGAAGATGTGAGCCTAGGAATTTTTGGCTTGACAAAGAATGACCTCTTTATCACTAGACCACAATGTTTGATAGCACTTGTATTAGTTATAAGATCATATGAGCTATGCTGAACATCTACATGAAATAAGCATATGGAGTGTATATGCAGCTGAAATTGCATGCTTATGTCACCTTTGACAAACTAAAACACACACACACACACACAAAAGGGATAGGTCTTTACATTACGTGGGTTGGTGATATTTTGTTAGAAAGTATTAATACAAATTTAGTTAGATGATGAGCTCAAACTTAATTATTTTGTAATCACAAATATTGTAACAATAATATAATTAAATATTGAAATTGATAACTAATTTTTAATGTAAGAAACTTGTAAGGAAATTAAATTTTTTAATATTTTTAATATTTAAATTAGATTTATTAATATCCTTGACCCTATTCATTCATTTTATTGGTCATGTGATTTAAACTATCTATTTGATTAAAAGCTAATTTGTGTACCATTTTATATATTGTTGTTGTTTTTTTTTTCAAATATTGTAAGTTGCAATAATTAGTGCCCCATAATGTAAATGTCATAATAATCAAACTAAAAAAAAAAAAGATAATCATTAAGTAATAATAAGATTTTTATTCATATTTGAATTTGACAAAGCTCTTCTTTGGAAAATATATATATATATATATCAAGAGGGTGTATATTGTGGAGACATGATTTGAAGTGTGATTCCACAAAATAGAAAGTACCAAACATTATGGTATCATAATAGGTGTTGATTGTAAAAGTGACTAACTAATACATGATAAGGATATTCATTAAAGTGAAATTAAGCCAACAAAATAATCAAAACCTTGTTTTTCTAAAATCATTTCTCCTTTTATTGTCTATTTTCTAATAGTAGAAGAAAGTTAGATAAAATGTTTGGTTTGATCAACTCACTTAATCTAACTTTTATAGAAGAAACACCTAAACCTTAATGAAAGAAGCAAAGATAGAGACAGAGTAATAAAGAATCTATTAAAACAATTAAAAATTTAAAGGTAATACAAAAAAAAAAAAAAAAAACTTACCTTGTAACCCTTTTTCCTTTATTAGATTTTGGCAATCTAACATTGATAAACTGAGAGATAGATTAAGTGAAATTTAAGTAGGCTTCTATTTAAGTTTCTAAAAAAAATTTCTAAATAATTTTTACTACCTTAGATTATTAAAAGAGAATTCAATAACCTTTTATCCTTAAAGAGGTGAAAATTGATATGTACTTAAATTGGAAGTAGTTCTCCTTTCTTTAAGAAAACTTAAATGTTATAATTTTTTTCCTTTATAAGCAAAAAGTGGAAAAATAAAATTTGAATTAAAATATTATTTTTCATTTTCAAAAAAAAAAAAGGAAAAATATAAGTATAATTAATTTTTTAGTATTTTTTTTCTTTTCTTTCTTTTTTAAGAAGTCAAAAAGAATAAAGAAATTTAGAAGAAACTTTAGTCTCTTTTTTCACTTAATTTATGAATTAAAGAGAAATTATCACATGATGAAGAGAGAACATATAAAGTTTTCTTTCAACTTTGGTAATATATATATATATATATATATATATATATATATATTGTAGAAGTTAAGAGAAAGTCAACAAAATTCTCAAGTAATGGTGTTTGCTTAACTTAATGAATATCTAGGTATTTCATTTAAACTCTAGTTTTCATACAATATTCCAATTATTTGGGATATTTAACATTAATTTAATTGTTATTTTGTAATTTTTTTTAATATTTCAATAGAATTATAATTTCAACATGTATCTAATTACTCAATTTAATGAATTACAATATATTGTTTATTATAATTTACCTAATTCATATTAATAATTTTCACATATACTAAAAATTCATGTAACGGTAAATATTCATGATTAAAAAAAAAAAAAAAAATAGAAAATAATTTTTGAAAAAAAAAAAAAAAAAAACTAATTTTAAATTCTTCTTTTTGGTTTTTTAAAGTGAAAAAAAATTAAATTTACTTTTCTTTCCTAAAAAAAAATACCCATTTTTTAAATCCTTTTTTTTTCCTTTTTGTTGTTTTAAAAAGAAAACAACTAATCTTAAATTTATTTTCTATTTTTTAAAAATAAAAAAATCTCATAATTTAGGTCTCTTTTTATTTTCCTTATTTGAATGAACATATGCAAATATGTATTTCTCAATAATAATGATAAATTTTTGCATTGTATGAGGTCATCTTGTTAAATAAAAAGGCATTTTTGTCCTAAAACAACAAAACTAAAATCTATCTTAAAATGGAGTTTATGTAGGTTGTCAACCTTGTAAATCTAAATAGGTGACGAAAGGTTGAAAGAGAAGATCAATTAATGGGCAAACTTCCATGATAGTTCTTTTCTTTACTTCTTTTTTAAGAAAAAAAAATAGGTTTTATTGTGAAAACTACATGTTGATGTGCATGAGAATTTTTTAGAGACCTAAAAGCCTAGGAAAGAAAAGTTTGAAGAAGAAGGGAGAGTTAAGAAGTAAAAGGAGAAGCAACAATGAAAAATTTGCAGAACTAGCAACTTAGTGGAAGAAAAACTAGTTTTTCTACTTGGTAGTTTGTAAGCAAGTTAGTCAATGGAATTTTGTACAGTTTAGTTGTATTCCTTAAGTTTAGAAAAAGTAAGATTGTGTAGGTTACATCAAATTCCTAATTATGAATTTAGTTTATAAACATCATGGCAAAACAAAACAAGAACCATACGTGACAGAAAAATTAATTTCAAAAGAATCTTTCCTTTTTTACAATCCAACTTCACACCCTTCAGCCCATCCAATTCATCCCTCTCTCTCTTTTTTTTTTTTTTTCCTTATTTTCCTTTTTGATCAACAGCTTGCTCCTTTTTATGGCAGAATATCACCTCTTATCATGCATTCTTTCTCTCATAATCTTAGCTGCCCTCCAGTCCACCAATCACACGTCCCTAATTTTTAGCTGCAATTAAAACTTCCACAACTAGCTGTGTGCTTCTGTTTCAGGTTGTTCTTTCCTGATCTGTCCCGTTAATTTTAGCACTTAATTTCGCTGGTAAGTCTCCTTTAATCCCTGAAATAGTTGTACAATCTTGGTTGCTAATCTTTCTCCACATATGATGCCCAATGATCTCATTAAAATCATGTTTTAAATCTCAGAATTCAAAGCACATTCAACTTGCATTGAAGTTTCTACCTTGAAAATGATTGAATCGGACTAAGCTATAACTTAAAAGTTGTAGTCCCATGTCTAAGCTTTCTGTATGTTCAAGAGTCACATCAATTTGACATTACTTCCTATATTTTTTTAAGGCATTCAAATGGTTGACTGCAGAAACTTAATTAGGATGTCTTGTAAATTAATTTCCTTTGATTCCTTAGCTTTTTTGTCCTCTAATTTCATGTCATAATCTTTTAAAAGTTACTTCCAAAAGCACTTACTTACAAAAAACTCACTAAACATATCAAATGGCCAATTTAACAATCATAAAATATAAAATAATAAAACATAAATGATGTCACTATTATGACACTATCAAATACCCTCGAACTTACATTTTGCTTGTCCTTGAGTAGAGCAAACAAAACAGAATAAAATAAAATCTAACTCATTTTCATAGTAATTATGATTGCATTTAGCACATGCAACAAGCCATTGAACCCCTAGGTCACCCCTAGTGGATGAGTTGTACCTTGTGAGTGTTTTCAGAAGATCTACCCACAAAATCTTAGATGAATGCAATTTATGTCTTCCAGGCAAAACAGTAGCTAACAAAATAACACCTTTAACATGTTGATTCTAAATTCAGAATTCCACAAAAGCAAATTGGTCATGTATGATAGATTACTCCCCTATCCATGCACACCTCTTAATTAATTTATGCAAATTTACAATCAACATAATCAAATATGTGACACTTTACTTGCAATCTTCCTTTCAACTACTACAAGCAAAAGTAGTAAATTGAGTTTATATACTACATATATATAATATCTCCTCTTTTTGACAAAAAAGAAAATCTTCCTTGCTCACTTGCCTTTTGATGTGAATACTATCATTTGTGATGAAAGCACCTGACCAATCAATAAGTAATTAACTTATAGTGCTTTATGTACTCATATCTCAAGCCATTGTTTGACGTGAAAGTTGACATGGGTGTCATGTCGAACTTTTAGTTTCTAAGCAACTCAAAACATTGGAGTAATTTTAATTTTTTTTTTGAATTACTTGTTTAATTGAACTCTACTTAGGCCTAGCTTCAAGGGATAACTACAAGCAAAACATCAAATGAATGACCATGCTTTCTCATAGATACACATAAACCTCAATAGGAACACATATACTTCAACAATCATAATAATCAAACACTTTCAACTCAAACAATATGCACTTGTTAAATTTTGAATCAATAACCAAGTAAAAAGAGTATCCTTCACTAAATCTATAATCAAAAGAGAGAGAAAAATAAATAAATGAATAACAAATACCCCCAAACCTACATGAAACTTTGTCCTCAAAGTTTAAAATGCATGAACATTTGGAAATGCATGACAGAATCAGTAACTTAATAAAAAAAAAACAACCATATCAAGTTGTGTTGCCTCCCAACAAGCACTTTATTTAATGTCTAGGAAAGATAAAGTACAACACTAAGGCTCAATTAAATCAACAAAATCCTCCACTGCCATTGTGGGGAAACTCTTTAAGTATGGTTTCAAGCGGTACCTGTTGACCTTAAAATAGTATTTTGTTTTGATATTCTCTATCTCCAAAACACCATGAGGAAATACTACCTCACCAAGAATGGTCCTAACCACCAAGACTTCAATTTTCCTAGAAAAAGTTGCAAATGTGAGTCATATAGTAGAACTTTCATACCTTGGTGAAACTCTTTTTGTTGTATTGATTTGTCGTGATAAGCCTCACTTAAAAGCTCCTCCAATTCATTTAACTACAACTTTCTTGTATCTCCAGCCTTACTCATATCAAAATTGAGATGTTTGATTGCCTAATAAGCTCAATGCTCCAATTCTACTGTTAAGTGACATGCCTTACCAATTACAAGCTTGTAACATCTTATTCCAATTGGAGTTTTGTATGTAGTTCTATATGCTGAAAGAGTGTCATTTAACTTCATTACCCAGTCCTTCCTAGAAGTATTCATAGTCTGCTCTAGGATTGCCTTTAGTTGCTTGTTGCTCATTTATATCTGTCCTAAGGTTTGTGGATGATATGGTGTAGCTACTTGATGAGTAATGTTGTACTTCTTCGATAATTTTGCAAATGCTTTGTTACAACAGTGAGTACCTCCATCATTAATGATGGCTCAAGGAGCACCAAATCTACTAAAAATCATATCTTTCAAAAAACTAAGCACAACCATACCATCATTGGTCTTGGTAGCCATTGCCTCAATCCACTTAGACACATAATCAATAACAATAAGTGTATAATTATACCCAAAAAAGTAGGAAAGGGCCTAATAAAATCAATCCCAAATACAATAAATAATTCTACAACTAAGTTACTTGTGAGCGGCATCTCATGGTTCTTGCTTATATTGCCCACTCTTTGGCACCTATGACATGTGGTACAAAAAAAATGACGTCCTTAAACAAAGTCAACCAAAAGAAAACTGATAGTAATACCTTAACTGGCATTTTTTTTTTCCACCAAAATGCCCCCATAAATAAGCTCATGTTATGTTGCAAAATGCTCCTTTACTCATTCAGGAACACATTGCCTTATAATTTGGTTTGAACAATGCTTGAACAAGTATGGCTCAACCCAAAAATAATGCTTCATCATAAATAGAAATCTCTTCTTCCCTTGTGAGTTTAAATCAAGATTAAAAATGCCACCAACTAAATAGTTTACAATATTTGCATACCAAGGTTTGTCCTCATTAACTGAGAAAAGTTGTTCATGAAAAAAGTCTTCATTGAATGACAAATCATAAATTTTGTTTTCATGACTAAAGTTCCTTTTCAATGGTTGAATAGTTTAATTAAGCATCTTTTAATGTTTGACTTGCATAATAGATAGCATGAGGTAATTTATTCACTCTTTGTCCTAAAACAGCCCCAACAGCACAATCAAAGGCATCACACATTATTTCAAAAGGGAGAGACCAATTAGGTGTAGTAAGAATGGGAGCAGATGTTAACTTTTCTTTCAAATTTTTTAAAGGATCAAAACAATCATTGTCAAAATTAAAGTTAACATCATTAGCCAACAGATTACATAAAGGCTTGCATATTTTTGAAAAATACTTGATGAAACACATATAAAATCCTGCATAATTAAGAAAACTATACACCCCCTTGGCAAAAGTAGGGATTGGTAAATTAGCAATTAAATCAACTTTTTCCTTATCTACTTCTATACCCCTAGTAGATACAATATGTTCCAAAACTATACTCTACTTAACATGTAAATGTCTCTTCTCCCAACTTAATGTCAAATTTGTCCCATAACATCTTTTAAGCACTAAGGTTAAATTATTAAGGCAATCATCAAATGAATCACCAAAAACAGAAAAATCCTCCTTAAATACCTTAATAATCCTTTTATCATTCCTAAGAAGATTGACATCATACATCTCTAAAAGGGCGCAAGAGCATTGCTTAAGCCAAATGGCATCCTTTGGTAAGAAAGGATTCCAAATGGGCAAGTGAATGTTGTTTCTTAATCTTTAGGTGCAATTGGTATTTGAATGTAACATGAAAAACAACCTAGAAAATAATAATAAGAATGACAAGCTAACTATTGATGCATTTGATTAATAAATGGGAGAGGAAAATGATCTTTTCTTGTAGTCACATTCAGTTTATTGTAATCAATGCACATTCTCCATCCTATTGTCATCCATTGTGGCACCAACTCATCCATATCATTCTTGACAACTATAATAATAGACACCACATGGATTAGACTTACCCACTTGCTATCAAAGATTGGATAAATGATACTTACGTGAAGCCATTTTGACCCTTTTATCTACACAACTTTCATAAAGGGGTTTAATCTCCTTTGCACCTCTCCACTTGGTTGTCTTTCCTTCTAACAAAATTTTAAGCATGCACATTGACATGGGAAAAGGATCCAATAGTAACCTCCATGCCAAGCATACAGTAGAAACTCCACCACCTTCGAGATACAAAACTAATAACACTTACCACTCTTAAGGGATCCACTCAAGAGATATTGAAATGTTAGGGTTAAGTCACCACTCAATGGAATCCACCATAAAGATACATAACATAGAAGAAAACTTTTCAAATTCCTCAAGGTAAGAGTTTAATTATTCACAAAAGTCTACCTTTTCAATTACCAGAGAAAACTAGAAATAAAGACTTTGGAACATCCCTCTAACATAGGAAAAGTGCTTTAATATCCTGACTTTTGACTATCTTGGTGGCTAGTAAAGAAACTTGACTCTTGATGTTCTAAATTTGTCCAAATCTAAACATCTAGAACTTTTAAATGGCTACTCATGACTGTTACTGGGCTTGGGCTGAAAGTCTAGTAGTTGGAACAAGTTTGACATGCAATTCATTCTTCTAATAGCATAATGAGCCTTTTTTTTTTGTGCTTGGCCTAGGTCTTGGATCAATTCTTGGTTGTCCTCAAGAGATGCTCCTATATCATGCTTCATTGGTTGAAAAGGACTTGCCCCCAAGTCTTCATAATCTTCATGAAATGGAATAAGATTAGCAACATTGAAAATGTTAGAAATTTCATATTTAGTTGGCAACTTAATCTTGTATGTATTACCACTAATACATTTTAGTATTTTGAATGGGCCATTAGCTTTAGGTTCCAACTTGGCAAATTTTCTAGGTGGGTAATACTCTTTTATAAGATGAATCCACACTAAATCTCCTTTTTAAACAAGCATAAACATTTTATGCTTGTTTGCTTGAGCTTGATACTTCTCATTTTGCTTTACCATCCTCTCCTTAATTTGCTTATGAATTTTTTTATGAATTTCACCAGGTTCTCAACACACAACTAAATTGATGTTTTGTTAGAAGAGAATGAGATAAAGAGGGCTACTAGGGTTAGAGCCATACACAATTTCAAATGGACTACACCTAGTTGTCTGGCTAGAGGACCTGTTATAAGCAAATTCAACTTGAGGCAAAAGCAAATCCCATTCTCTAATTTTATTTTTTTTTAACAAACTCCTTAAAATATTTCCCAAGTTTCTATTGATAACCTTAATTTAACCATCAATTTGAGGATGACAAGTTGTGGTAAATTGTAATTTAGTATCCAATTTCCTTTAGAGGGTCCTCCAAAAATGAATCATAAACTGCAAATCACAATTTGAAGTGATTAACCTTAAAATGCCATAAAGCTTTGCAATCACTTTAAAATAAAGATCAATAACTTGTGAGGCATTAAAATTTTTAGTACAAGGAATAGAATGAGCCATTTTTGAAAATCTATTAACAACAACAAAGATAAAATCTTGTTTCCTTTGTGTGTGAGGCAAACCAACCACAAAATCCATACTAACATCTTCCTAAGGGGAATTAGGAACTAGAAGTGGTGTGTAGGAACCCATATTTTGTACATGGCTTTTTGCTTTATGGCATAATACATAATGTTTCCACTATTCTCATAACATCTTGACTAAGTTTTGGCCAAAAGAAATTTTCTTACACCAAAATCAAAGTTTTGTTTCTCCCAAAGTGACCAATAAGTCCTCCTTCATGAGCTTCTTTAATAATGGCTTCCCTTAAAGAGCAATTTGGAATGCATAACTTGTTATCATTATAAAGGAAACCATCTTGTAGAAAGAAATGATTAACTGATCCATTTGAACAAGAAGCCCAAATAGATGAAAAATCAAAATCATATGAATAAAGTTCTTTTATAATCTCAAATCCTAAAACCTTTGTCTCCATTATGTTTAAAAGCAAATGTCTTCTATTCAGAACATTAGCTACTTTGTTAAACTTACTTACCATGTGCTTGATGGAAAAAATGTAGGGTTAAAGAAATTCAACCCATTTAGCATGTCAACAATTAAGCTTGCACTATGTATTCAAGCACCTTAATGCCTCATGGTGAAAATACAAGACAAATTCATTGGGCAACAAGTAGTGACTCTAATGTTCCAAAGCACAAACAACAATATAGAACTCCTTGTCATATGCTGAGTATCTCTATTTTACATAGTCAACTTCTCATTAAAGAATGCAATTGGCTTGCCTTCTTGACTTAAAACAACACTAATGCCCACATTGGAAGCATCACTCTCAACTTCAAACACCTTTTCAAAAACTAGAAGTACAAGTACAAAAGCATTAATCATCATCTTCTTTATCAGTTCAAAGCTCTTTTAGGTAGTTTTTGACCATTAGAATAATTCCCCTTTAACACTTAGTGATATGAGCAACAAGAGTGCTAAATCCTTTGAGAAATCTCTAAGAAAATGATACGAGGCCTTGAAAGCTTCTTACATCATACATGGATTTAGGAGTGGACCAACTAGCAATCACCTTAACCTTATTTAGGTCAACTTCAATTCCTATTAAAGATACAACATAACCAAGAAACATAATGCTATTCATGTAGAATAGGCATTGCTTTACATTAGCATACAACTTCTATTTTTTTAACACTTGAAACACTTGTTTCAAATGCTTAAAGTGTTAAGAATTAAATTTGTTGTAAACAAGAGTGTCATCAAGGTACATAATAACAAATTTACCCATGGTTGGTCTAAAGACATGAGTCATAAGTTGCATGAAAGTGTTGGTGCATTAGAAAGCCTAAATGGCATGACTAGCCACTCATAGGGACCATTTCTTGTTTTACAAGTTGTCTTGCACTCCTATCCAAGTCTCATTCAAATTTGATGATAACCACTTTTAAGATCAAATTTAGAAAAAATAGTAGAACATATAATTGATTAAGTAAATCATCAAGTCTAGGAATATGAAACTTATACTTGATAGTAATTTTGTTGATGGATCTACTACCAAGATCCATCCTTCTTGGGTACTAAGAGGGCTAAAACAACACATGGACTCATACTTTTTCTCACAAATCCATTCATTATCAAATCTTCAACTTGTCATTGCAACTCTTTAGGTTCTTTAGGATTCATGTGATAAGACACTTTGTTTAGGAAGATAAAGGGAATTATGTCAATTTGGTGTTGAATCTCTCTTATTAGAGGTAGGCCAGGGGAATGTTTCTTCTAGCACCACTTCTACTTCTAATAGAGGTTGAACTAGTGGATTATGTTCCTTTAATTTAGCAATTAATTCTTCCATAAGCACAACAACATACATCTCTTTATATTCTAAGAACATCTTTCTAATCAAATTGCTAGAAAGTAAAGTATTCCTCTTCCTATTTGTATACTTGGGAACATGATTTGGTTTCATTGGAGTTAAAACAATTCTAACACCATCCTTCATAAATGTGTAAGTGTTTTTGTAGCCATCATTAACTACTTTCCTATCATATAACAATGGTCTCCCTAATAGCTAGTGAGTAACATCCATAGGAGCAACATCATATTAGACTTTATCTCTATAGTTTTACCTAATAGAACTAAGCATGTGTTGTTTACCCTTACCTTAGTTCCTTCATAAATCCATTGCATTTTGTAAGGGCAAAGATTTTCTTTAAATTTCAGGCTTAGCTTCTCCACCAACTTTGTTGCTACCATATTAAAAGTGCTTCCAATATCAATAATAAGGTCACACAATTTTCCATGAGAAGTGCATATAGTATGAAAGATGCTTTCCCATAGCCACTCATTTTCATATTGCTTAAAAGTAATCTTCAAACATCTTTAAATCACAAGCATTTCACCTTCATTAGCATAGATAACTTCTTCATCATAAATAGGGTCTCCCAGCCCTTCCTTGTTCTCGTTAACATCTTCCT